>CM056389.1:4681253-4874369 GCA_029718625.1 Synaphobranchus kaupii
CACACACACACACACACACACTCCCACCCGCACCCACACATACACTCTCACACACACTCCCACCTACACACAGATACACACACACACACACACGCACACAGACATGGACACACACACACACACACACACACACGCACGCACACAGACACACACACACACAGACACACACGCACGCACGCACGCACGCACGCACGCACACACACACACACACACAGTGGTAAAGTGTGAAACTCAGTTCATTTAATCTCATCAGCAGTATATGAGGACTGTGGAGAGGACAGTAAGCCTGTTCCTGATTGGCTCATTTTGTGCTGACTTGACTTGTCATTTCTTATATAGGGTAAGTAATTATTCATGTATCTTCCTCTCCTGCTCATCGGCTTATTATGATGGAAATCGCCTTTATTGTTGAGCCCTTAACGCCAGGCCTGACACAGCCAGCAAGAATGCATTTACAGCTGTGTCAACAACTGTGACATCTTTACACACTACTGTAACAGAACAAACCAGAGCCATGGTTCACTGTGAGCCCCTCAAACACACTGTCCATCTGTGTGTGTGTGTGTGTGTGTGTGTGTGTGTGTGAGAGAGAGAGAGAGAGAGAGAGAGAGAGAGAGAGAGAGAGAGAGAGAGAGAGACACAGAGAAAAAAAAAAGTGGCATTTGCTATAATATAAAATATGGCCACTGGAGGTCGCCGTTTCCCCAGCCCTGTTGCTCACCCTGCAGTGACCTTCAGCATTGCGAATGAAACTGCACGGTTTGGTGGCCATACAGATCCACAGACTCGTCTCTCATCAGGATGGGCTCACCGCAGGCTCTGCTGGTCAGATCAGCAGGATCCACACCACATACACCTCAAACTATAAATGTTTCCTGCTTCAAAAACACATTTCTCTTAACCCTCTCTCCCAGACACCTCTCTCAAACATTCACCCCACTGAGAACACTACAGGCGGAGGATAATGTAGCAGTGCGTAACCTGTGTACGTATAACCTATGTAACACCAACAAAGCACCTTCAGGTTAAACTGAAACTTAGGCTTACTGCTGTTTGATCATGTGACCTGTGTGTACCAGGGTGGCCCCACAGCCTTTTAAATGACTTTACATGGCGTTTTCACAAGCTCTAAATACAGGTTATACAGCCTGTATGCAGATACACACTATGTACACTGCTGCCCCTGATACTGAGCTTCCGGATGATGCAATGTATATATGACGAATATTACTATTAATACCAGTACAACATAAAGTGTGTGTGTTTGCATGTGTTTACTATTAATACCAGTACAACAGAAAGTGTGTGTGTTTGCATGTGTTTAGTATTAATACCAGTACAACAGAAAGTGTGTGTGTTTGCATGTGTTTACTATTAATACCAGTACAACAGAAAGTGTGTGTGTTTGCATGTGTTTACTATTAATACCAGTACAACAGAAAGTGTGTGTGTTTGCATGTGTTTAGTATTAATACCAGTACAACAGAAAGTGTGTGTGTTTGCATGTGTTTACTATTAATACCAGTACAACAGAAAGTGTGTGTGTTTGCATGTGTTTACTATTAATACCAGTACAACAGAAAGTGTGTGTGTTTGCATGTGTTTACTATTAATACCAGTACAACAGAAAGTGTGTGTGTTTGCATGTGTTTACTATTAATACCAGTACAACAGAAAGTGTGTGTGTTTGCATGTGTTTACTATTAATACCAGTACAACAGAAAGTGTGTGTGTTTGCATGTGTTTACTATTAATACCAGTACAACAGAAAGTGTGTGTGTTTGCATGTGTTTACTATTAATACCAGTACAACAGAAAGTGTGTGTGTTTGCATGTGTTTACTATTAATACCAGTACAACAGAAAGTGTGTGTGTTTGCATGTGTTTAGTATTAATACCAGTACAACAGAAAGTGTGTGTGTTTGCATGTGTTTAGTATTAATACCAGTACAACAGAAAGTGTGTGTGTTTGCATGTGTTTAGTATTAATACCAGTACAACAGAAAGTGTGTGTGTTTGTATGTGTTTAGTATTAATACCAGTACAACAGAAAGTGTGTGTGTTTGCATGTGTTTACTATTAATACCAGTACAACAGAAAGTGTGTGTGTTTGCATGTGTTTACTATTAATACCAGTACAACAGAAAGTGTGTGTGTTTGCATGTGTTTACTATTAATACCAGTACAACAGAAAGTGTGTGTGTTTGCATGTGTTTACTATTAATACCAGTACAACAGAAAGTGTGTGTGTTTGCATGTGTTTACTATTAATACCAGTACAACAGAAAGTGTGTGTGTTTGCATGTGTTTAGTATTAATACCAGTACAACAGAAAGTGTGTGTGTTTGCATGTGTTTAGTATTAATACCAGTACAACAGAAAGTGTGTGTGTTTGCATGTGTTTACTATTAATACCAGTACAACAGAAAGTGTGTGTGTTTGCATGTGTTTACTATTAATACCAGTACAACAGAAAGTGTGTGTGTTTGCATGCGTTTAGTATTAATACCAGTACAACAGAAAGTGTGTGTGTTTGCATGTGTTTACTATTAATACCAGTACAACAGAAAGTGTGTGTGTTTGCATGTGTTTACTATTAATACCAGTACAACAGAAAGTGTGTGTGTTTGCATGTGTTTACTATTAATACCAGTACAACATAAAGTGTGTGTGTTTGCATGTGTTTACTATTAATACCAGTACAACAGAAAGTGTGTGTGTTTGCATGTGTTTAGTATTAATACCAGTACAACAGAAAGTGTGTGTGTTTGCATGTGTTTAGTATTAATACCAGTACAACAGAAAGTGTGTGTGTTTGCATGTGTTTAGTATTAATACCAGTACAACAGAAAGTGGTGTGTGTTTGCATGTGTTTAGTATTAATACCAGTACAACAGAAAGTGTGTGTGTTTGCATGTGTTTAGTATTAATACCAGTACAACAGAAAGTGTGTGTGTTTGAATGTGTTTAGTATTAATACCAGTACAACAGAAAGTGTGTGTGTTTGCATGTGTTTAGTATTAATACCAGTACAACAGAAAGTGTGTGTGTTTGCATGTGTTTAGTATTAATACCAGTACAACAGAAAGTGTGTGTGTTTGCATGTGTTTAGTATTAATACCAGTACAACAGAAAGTGTGTGTGTTTGCATGTGTTTAGTATTAATACCAGTACAACAGAAAGTGTGTGTGTTTGCATGTGTTTACTATTAATACCAGTACAACAGAAAGTGTGTGTGTTTGCATGTGTTTAGTATTAATACCAGTACAACAGAAAGTGTGTGTGTTTGCATGTGTTTACTATTAATACCAGTACAACAGAAAGTGTGTGTGTTTGCATGTGTTTACTATTAATACCAGTACAACAGAAAGTGTGTGTGTTTGCATGCGTTTAGTATTAATACCAGTACAACAGAAAGTGTGTGTGTTTGCATGTGTTTAGTATTAATACCAGTACAACAGAAAGTGTGTGTGTTTGCATGTGTTTAGTATTAATACCAGTACAACAGAAAGTGTGTGTGTTTGCATGTGTTTAGTATTAATACCAGTACAACAGAAAGTGTGTGTGTTTGCATGTGTTTAGTATTAATACCAGTACAACAGAAAGTGTGTGTGTTTGCATGTGTTTACTATTAATACCAGTACAACAGAAAGTGTGTGTGTTTGCATGTGTTTAGTATTAATACCAGTACAACAGAAAGTGTGTGTGTTTGCATGTGTTTAGTATTAATACCAGTACAACAGAAAGTGTGTGTGTTTGCATGTGTTTAGTATTAATACCAGTACAACAGAAAGTGTGTGTGTTTGCATGTGTTTAGTATTAATACCAGTACAACAGAAAGTGTGTGTGTTTGCATGTGTTTAGTATTAATACCAGTACAACAGAAAGTGTGTGTGTTTGCATGTGTTTAGTATTAATACCAGTACAACAGAAAGTGTGTGTGTTTGCATGTGTTTAGTATTAATACCAGTACAACAGAAAGTGTGTGTGTTTGCATCAGGGGTCGCGTTAGGCCGGCATTTGCCGGTTTTGACCGTTTTTTTATGACAAAGGCCGGAAAATGTAATTCCCTTCGGACATTCGGGCCGGTAAAAAAAACAAAAAAAATGTTTTACTTTGCAATATAGTACTTTAACATATTTAGTCTCAAAACCACGGCAATTTATCATTAGGACTATTATCACCGCAAATCAGACACCGCTACTCTCAGAGACGCAAAACGCGACGCTATTCCAATGATGACAGCTCTCCGGGGCTACGGAGGATTAAGATTTCAAACAGCCTGTGAAGTTTTGATCCGAGAATTTCCCGACATTTATCCTGACAGGGCGAAGGTGGCAAAGATGGCCTGTGTCATTCCCGTGTCAAGTGTGCCAGCAGAGTGGGGATTCTCGCTCCAAAACCGGATCAAAACCGCACTCAGAAGCCGCCTGCAGGAGGAGAAGGTTACGTGACTCATGCGTATCTCAAGCTGCACTAAAACTTACGAGACATTCGATTTCAAATCAGCAGCTGCTCATTTCCATGAAATGAAGCATCGTCGCAAATGAAAGGAGCCATTATGGATTGCTCGTTTTTTTTGCCAGTTATGAAAAGGCCGTTTTTAACTGTCAGTAGGCATAGGATACTTAAACTTAATAGGCTATAAGCTTGATATAATCAGCATTTTTTTTCCTTGTTAAATCAATAGCCTACACTGTTCTGGTCTGACTTTCCCGAAAGTGTTGTTCGTTAACGTTAGGTCGGATCCCAATTGTCACGTGTTGTTGCTGGCTCTTTTCCTTATAGCATCTTCCGCAACTCTGCAATTTGCCTTGGAGTAAAGTAATGTTAAAATCGTTATTCAAAATGAGGTTATTGCTTGCTATTCTGAAGAAAAATGTGTTCTAATAAACTAATGATGCAAAATCAAGACAGCTTCTGTTGTTGAGAAAAGATTACGCACGCAGTCACGCACCCAAAATGCGCGATTTTAATGTAATTCATCCGCTTGTGCAAGGCGAAGCTGTTATATTAAATTTTTATATTATTCCTTTATTTTCAAATAGTTTTCAGTCCAAAAATATAATACTATGCTGTAACATATGTTGTTAGGCTACATCATCAAATGCACCTGCCTGTCGTACATGCAATGAAAATAGATATGGCCGTTTTTTTATCACATGTCCGACAATCTGTAATCATTCCGGACATTCTGGCCGGCAGTTTAAAATCCTAGCGCGACCTCTGGTTTGCATGTGTTTACTATTAATACCAGTACAACAGAAAGTGTGTGTGTTTGCATGTGTTTAGTATTAATACCAGTACAACAGAAAGTGTGTGTGTTTGCATGTGTTTAGTATTAATACCAGTACAACAGAAAGTGTGTGTGTTTGCATGCGTTTAGTATTAATACCAGTACAACAGAAAGTGTGTGTGTGTTTGCATGTGTTTTTGAAGGCACATGAGTCACATAGAACCTGAAAGCAAATCAAGGGGTGGGGGTCTCCCCTTAAAAAACATTTAGGGCCGGTTTCCCAGACAAGGATTAAGCCTAGTCTGAGACTAAAAGAAAAATTCAATGAAGACCTCCGTTGAAAAAAGTTTTTAGTCTGGGACAAGGCTTAATCCATGTCTGGGAAACCAGGCCTTAATATCGTGGGCAGACATACATGCATGTTTACAGACACTGTTGATCCGTCTGGTTAAGCTCACAGACCCCATGGCGACCATTCAGACGGTGGCATTCTAATTTTTCAATAACTAGAATTTACTGCTTTTATCGGCGGTTGCTTGAACCGGCAGCACAGTCTTCAAGCTTAGCCTCTTCTGCGATTCAAAAAATTGCATTCCGTTTGGTAAACAGCGTTTCAGAGATTGGGATGGCAGGTGTGCCATCCACCAAGTTACGGCTTGGTGGGGCATGCACCATACCTATACAGCACTGAGAGTTTGGCACTTTTCAGGGTTTCCTACAGAAGTAACACAATGACCATAGACTCTCAGCCCTTAAAAACATTAACTTCTGTATGTTCTGACCTCATGTAACCACACAGCATTCAAATACAACTTCACACATCCACACAATAAAGCCCCAAATTTGGGTTATTTAACTTCTGCACATTCTGAGCTCATGTAAACACACAAAATTCAGGTACAACACGTCCACACAATAAAGCCCCAAATTTGGGTTATTTAACTTCTGCACATTCTGACCTTGTGTAAACACACAGAATTCAGGTACAACACCACACGTCCACAGAATAAAGTCCCAAACTTGGGTTATTTTCTGCATTATTTTCTTGGTTTTTCTGCCAGTTTGGTCACAAATGCAATTTGGTCACAAGGAACTATTCTCCCCATTGGCAGGACACACAGGTAAAATGAATGATGTGCACATTGATTTTGACATAAGGATGTTCACATGTGATGCTATTTCAGCGAATAGAATGTGTTTTTCCAAAACCTTTCATCTCCATCGTTGTTTTGTGGAAGCTCGCTTGTGGGAAGCTCATTTATATTTCTGAAATGAATTCTCTATCATTTCACATGCAAACCCCACTTAATATTGTTTCATGACTGCATAAGTACAAGGTAGGCCATAAAAACACTGACTCAATTTGTCACTGTTAACGTTACTCTTTAACCAAAGCATGCTGTAGCCGACTACATAGCCACGTTTGTTTTCAATTCATACAGCTGGCTGGTTGCCTAACTACATTGCCTCATTAAACCAGCTGCATGGTTTAGGTCATAGATATAGAACAATAGATGTGACATACGTCATAATTTAGTGGCACAATTTTTGAGACCATACCTAGGTAAGACGGTGGCCAGTAACCATGGTTCTATATCTATGAACCAGTCACCAGCTATGAAGTTCCCTAAGGGGAAAATAAAAGTTATTCTATTCTATTCTATTCTATCTGGCTTCTGAGATATGATTATGACATCACAGTGGGTTAAAAAGCACATGATACTTTTGCCATAGGTTCTAGGAACTGTACCCAGGTAAGATGGCTGCCAAATTATTCCATTTCAGAATCACATCTGTGGTCCTATATCTATGGTTTAGCTAACATGCTAACTTCAGCTCACTTGTGCTAAAATGAAAAAAATGTAACTACTGAAGTGGCTAGCCAGCACTGGCATATGCAAGCTAAATTAAACACTGTACATTGATTAAATTAAAATGTTTTGCTACCTCGGCATACACGGATGGAAGCATGTCACAACCTGTCGATGCAAACTCACTTCTCCAGTATAGCCATTTAACAGATTATCATGCTATATCATTTCTGTAGCTTTGAAATGTGGGCAGCTATCCAAAAGGGTTGACAGCCAGGAATGACATTGCAGCCAGGCAGCGTAGCAGTAGTATATAAAGTTTGAATGACCACATTCTCTTCAGATGGTAAGATAAATAAAAAAACCACAGAGCCAAGTTACATGAACAAATTTAGGAAACATTGGGCAGCATTTTTTTGGATTATAGCTCGTTTAATTTGTGTGAGCTAAAACAGCCAATATTGTTTGTGTTAACTTGTGTTAACGCCTCATTTTGACAATACTTTTAATGGCAGGCCTAGATTTTTGAACGTTTTTAATGACTTATAAACAGTGCTTTGTTTGCGTGAGTAACTTGGCAATTTTGTACATAGAAATTTTTTTTGTTGAGATATTATTTCTCTTCACACTGCATTTCTTATGATTAATTGATAATGCATATAAATTTATGAACTATAGGATAATTATATAATAATAATAATAATAATAATAATAATAATTACATCTAGAGAGAGATATGCATTCACAATGCATACAAACACACACATTCTAGCTCAAAGAAACACACAGAATCAATTACAAATAAATGAAAGTGCTTGTTTTAAATGGATTATGGTAAGTGTTTTTAATGAGTTATATACATGGTAGACCAACTAATGGTTTGTGTGTTGGATTGGTGTACGTTAGCTGACATTCATTTAAAAAAACTTGGCCTTTGAAAGGTAGCTTTTGCAAGTTTTAATTAATAACTTTTTTTGAACTTAATAAATTAATAACTTAATTAATAACTTAATACATTTTTGTACGTTGAAAACGTTTCTGTTGAGATAACAAAATAAATATCAGGGCAGTAGGCTTACTCACCAAACAGGAGTCGAAATTCACAGGTCAGGTTGATGTTTTTTATCCAGAATTTGACTCCATGTAACGTTAGATAAATGTCCGCTAATCGTACTCCGGCCTCCGCATGTACAACACATCCTCTCAAGCTGTGAGCAATCAATCTGCTCCATCTATAGAGGCTTGATGGATTATTTTATAAAGGTTTCATCCGGGGATTTTAAGTTCCTCCATTTGTGAGAAAAAGTCACCCACTCAAAGGCTTTTTGACGAAGTTGACTCAAATACGCGCCCTCAAAGGGGTGCAGAGATCATATTCGGTCACGGCCAGGGAGTTTTTTTAATAAGTCTGATTTATCCCACTTGACGTCATCAGAGCAGAATGGTGGCAAATTCTGTGGTCAAACGCACGAAAGAAGCACATTTTCAACAAATAATCAGAGAAATAACCGCATAACTGACTCTTGTTTTAAAAAAGTTTTTTTCGTGCAGTTTTCTAGATTATGTAATTCCTGCATGAATACTAATTTATTTTCATAATTTAGGTTAAGTACCATAAATGCAAAAAAATCTTGGCAAAAATGAAAAACAAAGTTGCTTTTCTTTAGTTTTCAATGAAATACTGAGAACTACAAATGTAAAACAGGGAAATTTAAGATCACAGACACACTGGATTATCTGGGATAGACTCACAGACACACTGGATCAGCAGGGTTAATCTCACAGACACTCTGGATCAGCAGGGTTAATCTCACAGACACTCTGGATCAGCAGGGTTAATCTCACAGGCACTCTGGATCAGCAGAGGTTAATCTCACAGATACTCTGGATCAGCAGGGTTAATCTCACAGACACTCTGGATCAGCAGGGGTTAATCTCACAGACCACTATGGATCAGCAGGGGTTAATCACACAGACACTATGGATCGGCAGGGTTAATCTCACAGACACACTGGATCGGCAGTGGTTAATCTCACAGACACTCTGGATCAGCAGGGTTAATCTCACAGGCACTCTGGATCAGCAGGGGTTAAGATCACAGACAATCTGGATCAGCAGGGGTTAAGATCACAGACACTCTGGATCAGCAGGGGTTAATCTCACAGACACTCTGGATCAGCAGGGGTTAAGATCACAGAAACTCTGGATCAGCAGGGGTTAAGATCACAGGCACTCTGGATGAGAAGGGGTTAAGATCACAGACACACTGGATCAACAGGGGTTAATCTCACAGACACACTGGATCAGCAGGGGTTAAGATCACAGACACTCTGGATCAGCAGGGGTTAAGATCACAGACACTCTGGATCAGCAGGGGTTAAGATCACAGGCACTCTGGATGAGAAGGGGTTAAGATCACAGACACAACTGGATCAACAGGGGGTTAATCTCACAGACACACTGGATCAGCAGGGGTTAATCTCACAGACACACTGGATCAGCAGGGGGTTAAGATCACAGACACACTGGATCAACAGGGGTTAATCTCACAGACACACTGGATCAACAGGGGTTAATCTCACAGACACACTGGATCAGCAGGGTTAATCTCACAGACACTCTGAATCAGCAGGGTTAATCTCACAGGCACTCTGGATCAGCAGAGGTTAATCTCACAGACACACTGGATCAGCAGGGTTAATCTCACAGACACTCTGGATCAGCAGGGGTTAATCTCACAGACACTATGGATCAGCAGGGGTTAATCACACAGACACTATGGATCGGCAGGGTTAATCTCACAGACACACTGGGATCGGGGCAGGGTTAATCTCACAGACACTCTGGATCAGCAGGGTTAATCTCGCAGGCACTCTGGATCAGCAGGGGTTAAGATCACAGACAATCTGGATCAGCAGGGGTTAAGATCACAGACACTCTGGATCAGCAGGGGTTAATCTCACAGCCACTCTGGATCAGCAGGGGTTAAGATCACAGAAACTCTGGATCAGCAGGGGTTAAGATCACAGGCACTCTGGATGAGAAGGGGTTAAGATCACAGACACACAGGATCAACAGGGGTTAATCTCACAGACACACTGGATCAGCAGGGGTTAAGATCACAGACACTCTGGATCAGCAGGGGTTAAGATCACAGACACTCTGGATCAGCAGGGGTTAAGATCACAGGCACTCTGGATGAGAAGGGGTTAAGATCACAGACACAACTGGATCAACAGGGGTTAATCTCACAGACACACTGGATCAGCAGGGGTTAATCTCACAGACACACTGGATCAGCAGGGGTTAAGATCACAGACACACTGGATCAAACAGGGGTTAATCTCACAGACACACTGGATCAACAGGGGTTAATCTCACAGACACACTGGATCAGCAGGGTTAATCTCACAGACACTCTGAATCAGCAGGGGTTAAGATCACAGACACACTGGATCAGCAGGGTTAATCTCACAGACACACTGGATCAGCAGGGTTAATCTCACAGACACTCTGGATCAGCAGAGGTTAATCTCACAGACACTGGATCAGCAGAGGTTAATCTCACAGACACTCTGGATCAGCAGAGGTTAATCTCACAGACACACTGGATCAGCAGGGGTTAAGATCACAGACAGTCTGGATCAGCAGGGGTTAAGATCACAGACAGTCTGGATCAGCAGGGGTTAAGATCACAGACAGTCTGGATCAGCAGGGGTTAAGATCACAGACACTCTGGATCAGCAGGGGATTAATCTCACAGACACACTGGATCAGCAGAGGTTAATCTCACAGACACACTGGATCAGCAGAGGTTAATCTCACAGACACTCTGGATCAGCAGAGGTGAATCTCACAGACACACTGGATCAGCAGGGTTAAGCTCACAGACAGTCTGGATCATCAGGGGTTAAGATCACAGGACACACTGGATCAGCAGGGTTAATCTCACAGACACTCTGGATCGGCAGGGTTAATCTCACAGACACTCTGGATCAGCAGTGTTAAGATCACAGACACTCTGGATCAGATGGGTTAATCTCACAGACACACTGGATCAGCAGGGTTAATCTCACAGATACTCTGGATCACAGGGGTAAAGATCACAGACACACGATCAGCAGGGGGTTAATCTCACAGACACACTGGATCAGCAGGGGGGTTAATCTCACAGACACACTGGATCAGCAGGGTTAATCTCCCAGACACTCTGGATCAGCAGGGTTAATCTCACAGACACTCTGGATCGGCGGGGTTTAATCTGACAGGCACTCTGGATCGGCGGGGGTTAATCTCACAGACACTCTGGAACAGCAGGGGTTAAGATCACAGACACTCTGGATCAGCAGGGGTTAATCTCACAGACACACTGGATTGGCGGGGGTTAATCTGACAGGCACTCTGGATCAGCAGAGGTTAATTCTCACAGACACACTGGATTGGCGGGGTTAAACTCACAGACACTCTGGATCAGCAGGGTTAATCTCACAGACAGTCTGGATCAGCAGGGGTTAAGATCACAGACAGTCTGGATCAGCAGGGGGTTAAGATCACAGACACTCTGGATCAGCAGGGGATTAATCTCACAGACACACTGGATCAGCAGAGGTTAATCTCACAGACACACTGGATCAGCAGAGGTTAATCTCACAGACACTCTGGATCAGCAGAGGTGAATCTCACAGACACACTGGATCAGCAGGGGTTAAGCTCACAGACAGTCTGGATCATCAGGGGTTAAGATCACAGACACACTGGATCAGCAGGGTTAATCTCACAGACACTCTGGATCGGCAGGGTTAATCTCACAGACACTCTGGATCAGCAGTGTTAAGATCACAGACACTCTGGATCAGATGGGTTAATCTCACAGACACACTGGATCAGCAGGGTTAATCTCACAGATACTCTGGATCAGCAGGGGTAAAGATCACAGACACACGATCAGCAGGGGGTTAATCTCACAGACACACTGGATCAGCAGGGGGTTAATCTCACAGACACACTGGATCAGCAGGGTTAATCTCCCAGACACTCTGGATCAGCAGGGTTAATCTCACAGACACTCTGGATCGGCGGGGTTAATCTGACAGGCACTCTGGATCGGCGGGGTTAATCTCACAGACACTCTGGAACAGCAGGGGTTAAGATCACAGACACTCTGGATCAGCAGGGGTTAATCTCACAGACACACTGGATTGGCGGGGTTAATCTGACAGGCACTCTGGATCAGCAGAGGTTAATCTCACAGACACACTGGATTGGCGGGGTTAAACTCACAGACACTCTGGATCAGCAGGGTTAATCTCAAAGATACTGGATCAGCAGAGGTTAATCTCACAGACACTCTGGATCAGCAGAAGTTAATCTCACAGACACTCTGGATCAGCAGAGGTTAATCTCACAGACACACTGGATCAGCAGGGGTTAAGATCACAGACAGTCTGGATCAGCAGGGGTTAAGATCACAGACAGTCTGGATCAGCAGGGGTTAAGATCACAGACAGTCTGGATCAGCAGGGTTAATCTCACAGACACTCTGGATCAGCAGAGGTTAATCTCACAGACACTCTGGATCAGCAGGGGTTAAGATCAGAGACACACTGAATCAGCAGGGTTAATCTCACAGATACTCTGGATCTGCAGGGGTTAAGATCACAGACATACTGGATCAGCAGGGTTAATCTCACAGATACTCTGGATCAGCAGGGGTTAAGATCACAGACACACGATCAGCAGGGGGTTAATCACACAGACACACTGGATCAGCAGGGGGTTAATCTCACAGGCACTCTGGATCGGCGGGGTTAATCTCACAGACACTCTGGAACAGTAGGGGTTAAGATCACAGACACTCTGGATCAGCAGGGGTTAATCTCACAGACACACTGGATTGGCGGGGTTAATCTGACAGGCACTCTGGATCAGCAGGGTTAATCTCACAGACACACTGGATCGGCAGGGTTAATCTCATAGACACTCTGGTTCAGCAGGGGTTAACCTCTTCCTACCGAGGGCAAAATAGGCCAATTTTCGCCTGTTTTCACTAGTGACAAACAAAGGTGGTTATCTCAAAAACTATAAATGGTACAAATATGGTTCATGGCTTTTATTAAAGAAGACACCTGCAGTGTTACGACTAAGCAGTGAGAACTCATAGAAATCCAGTTTTTGATACTTAACTACAACAATTTATGTACAGAAAATATAAAAAACCAAAAAACGGGTACCTACATTCAAGTTTAAGAATTTTTACCTGGGGAGCTACAAATGCAATCAAGGAAATGACTCCTCTATCTGATTCATCAATATGCTGCCTACCTCTGGTAACAATCTGGTTTCAATATCTCAAACCATTCAAATTTTACAGGGTTTTTTTCAGGTGAACCTTTTTCGTTATCCAAATGGTGCCAAATGGTGCCAAATGTGCCAAAAATGGCAATGTTCCAGAAAGGTCTCAATATGATTTATTTTTTAGGTTTTTACAATAAAATGAGATAATTTGTCAATATTGGCAATAAAAGTTCATTTTTAGACGTGTTCTTGTTGCTCTTCATATTACACAACTAACTACCCGAGGTCACAAAAAGCTGTCAAAACCCATGTAGCAGCACAGTGAATCTTGTGTATTTCACCAGAGCCCCATTAGCCAGAAATGAGTCCAGGAATGTGCAAACAGGTTTTCAAATGAATAATGGGAATAGTATGAAACTTCCCTACACATTACTGCTAGCCAGTCCTGTCCTTTATTCTGTTGCCACCTCCTATGACAGGGACGTTGGGGTTGGGTTTTAGGAGGCAAAACTTTATACATGACAAACATATATCAACTATATACAAGTGCACTAAGGTGTACTACTAAAAGTGCAGTGGATAAAAAATCAAAAGTCCACCAGTTTCCTAGATAAAAAATAAAAACACCCCTGCTGTAACAAATAAAAAGATCCTTGCCCTCTAATTGCTGAAGTTACCGTACACTGTCCATGGAATTGTCCACCATGTTGATATACCCATTAGTCCCCCCTTATACAACAACAATCAACAATAATAATAATAAACAAGTACTCCCTGATGTTATCATGTTCTCTCCCTCATACCATGCATAAATTGCCATTTTGTTTACCTGCACAGCCTTCTGTACTGCATACAGAACAATTTACTCATGTGGAACAATGACTTTACTAAACACTTCCAGAAGCCATTTCACACTCAAAAAAATCGATTTTAGTAGCTCATCTCAGACTGTAATTACCTGTAATTTTGCTTGCTAGCTTGCCACTGTAAAGGTAATACTATCTATATTAATTTAGCTGAGAGGGACCGATTTTATGCATAAGTATATAAGGTTAGTTAGCTTCACAGAAGAAACACAGGGATTCACGCATTGCAGCTAAATTGCACATTTCCTTCGATGCTTACACCAAACTTACAACATCTGTGTTGTTGGCAACGCCACGTAACACGTGCGAGTTTGTCAACACAGACAATACACCCTAAGTTTACTTCATAAATTATTTATCATACCGTTGGAATGTGCAATTTGTAATATTAATTGTATGAAAAACAATAAAATACAGTAGACAATGTAATTACGAACCTGCATGGCATTGCGTGAATTCACACTGGTATATCGAAAAATCGGTAATACCACCAGCCCTAACGACGTTACCTGCCATGGCGAAATTCAATGCGTTTATAGCATAACACTGTTAGTATGATAAAACAACTTACATGTCAGCAACATCATCTCGGTCATCAGTGGATTCAGCGTCACTGAGACAGGATGAGTCTCCCTCGGCAAAAACATCTTCTGGCTTATCCAGTTCGTCTAGCACTTGGTGCACGGATAAACGCCTCAAAAATCTCGACATAACTACACAAAAACTGTATCAAAAATACTCTAAAGTAAAAAAATGTAACTGCAGGCCTTACCTAATTAATTGTGCTTTGCTAAACGGAATGTAGCGAGCTACGCTACAAGGTAAAAACACTGCGCCATCTTGGTTCGATAATTACGCGTGAGTGCTACTTCCTTATACGCACGGCAAAAAAATCCTTGATATACGACGGCTACAGTGTTGAAGGACGGCTCGTTTGAAAGATAAGAGTCTTGGCTATTGGCTGTAATATTTGACAGACAGTTTTAAAACCCAATGGAAAGCAAATAATACTCGGAGTGGAGGCAGGTCGAAGACAGTTTTTCCCACTTCAGATAGGCCTATTGTGCTATCAGTCAAATAAATACACCCAATTGACGACGGTTTTGCATAATTCTCTGCAAACAAGTTCAAAAACCACTCTGGCTAACATATACTAAGCCGTTGGATTGGTACTCCAGAAACTGGCTGAGTTTCACAACGCCAAAGTGAACACAGCCGAACGAGTCGTAATCAAGTGCAAAAAAGCACAAGTCGGTTTAAAATTGGAAAAAAATCATGTACAGCCTTATGAAAGTTTTAAAGTATTTTTTCTTGAAGCCTAAAGGTATAATGATTTTTTAAACCAAAGTTTTTTGAAATACAATTAAGCAGAACAGTTTACCAGCACATTGTTTATGGTGTGACATCAAGCTGCAATACATGTTTGAGAATTAGGTCAGAGTTTTCCAACGTTATTTACAAAGTTTTATCTCGACGTTTTGGGCTTAAAAACCACTTTCCCAGAATGAATGGATATATCATAAGGATATTTAATCAAAATATTGAGGTGAGCAGTTTATTATATATTATTAAATTAATGAAATGTATAATTTAATAATTTCCGTCACGCCCGCGTTACCGCTAGGGGGCGTTTGGCATTAAGAGGTTAAGATCACAGACACTCTTGATCAGCAGAGGTTAATCTCACAGACACACTGGATTGGCGGGGTTAATCTCACAGACACTCTGGATCAGCAGGGTTAATCTCACAGACACTGGATCAGCAGGGGTTAATCTCACAGACACTCTGGATCAGCAGGGTTAATCTCACAGACACTGGATCAGCAGGGGTTAATCTCACAGACACACTGGATCAGCAGGGGTTAAGATCACAGACACTCTGGGTCAGCAGGGGTTAAGATCACAGACAGTCTGGATCATCAGGGGTTAAGATCACAGACACACTGGATCAGCAGGGTTAATCTCACAGACACTCTGGATCAGCAGGGTTAATCTCACAGACACTCTGGATCGGCAGGGTTAATCTCACAGACACTCTGGATCAGCAGGGGTTAAGATCACAGACACACTGGATCAGCAGGGTTAATCTCACAGATACTCTGGATCTGCAGGGGTTAAGAACACAGACATACTGGATCAGCAGGGTTAATCTCACAGATACTCTGGATCAGCAGGGGTTAAGATCACAGACACACGATCAGCAGGGGGTTAATCTCACAGACACACTGGATCTGCAGGGGTTAAGAACACAGACATACTGGATCAGCAGGGTTAATCTCACAGATACTCTGGATCAGCAGGGGTTAAGATCACAGACACACGATCAGCAGGGGGTTAATCTCACAGACACTCTGGATCAGCAGGGTTAATCTCACAGACACTCTGGATCAGCAGGGTTAATCTCACATACACACTGGATAAACAGGGGTTAAGATCACAGACACACTGGATCAGCAGGGGTTAATCACACTGACACACTGGATCAGCAGGGGTTAAGATCACAGACACTCTGGATCAGCAGGGTTAATCTCACAGACACTCAGGATCAGCAGGGGTTAATCTCACAGACACTCTGGATCGGCAGGGTTAATCTCACAGACACTCTGGATTGGCAGGGTTAATCTCACAGACACTCTGGATCAGCAGGGTTAATCTCACAGACACTCTGGATTGGCAGGGTTAATCTCACAGACACTCTGGATCAGCAGGGTTAATCTCACCGATACTCTGGATCTGCAGGGGTTAAGATCACAGACATACTGGATAAGCAGGGTTAATCTCACAGATACTCTGGATCAGCAGGGGTTAAGATCACAGACACACGATCAGCAGGGGGTTAATCTCACAGACAAACTGGATCAGCAGGGGGTTAATCTCACAGACACTCTGGATCAGCAGGGTTAATCTCACAGACACTCTGGATCAGCAGGGGTTAATCACCCTGACACACTGGATCAGCAGGGGTTAAGATCACAGACACTCTGGATCAGCAGGGGTTAATCTCAGACACTCTGGATCTGCAGGGTTAATCTCACAGACACACTGGATCAGCAGGTTTAATCTCACAGACACACTGGATCAGCAGGGTTAATCTCAAAGACACACTGGATCAGCAGGGGTTAAGATCACAGACACACTGGATCAACAGGGTTAATCTCACAGACACACTGGATCAGCAGGGTTAATCTCACAGACACACTGGATCAGCAGGGGTTAAGATCACAGACACTCTGGATCAGCAGGGGTTAATCTCAGACACTCTGGATCTGCAGGGTTAATCTCACAGACACACTGGATCAGCAGGTTTAATCTCACAGACACACTGAATCAGCAGGGTTAATCTCACAGACACTCTGAATCAGCAGGGTTAATCTCACAGACACACTGGATCAGCAGGGGTTAAGGTCACAGACACACTGGATCAGCAGGGTTAATCTCACAGACACACTGGATCAGCAGGGGTAATCTCACAGACACACTGGATCAGCAGGGGTTAATCTCACAGACACACTGGATCAGCAGGGGTTAATCTCACAGACACTCTGGATCAGAAGGGTTAATCTCACAGACACACTGGATCAGCAGGGTTAATCTCACAGACACACTGGATCAGCAGGGTTAATCTCACAGACACTCTGGATCAGCAGGGTTAATCTCACAGACACTCTGGATCGGCGGGGTTAATCTCACAAATACTCTGGATCGGCGGTGTTAATCTCACAGACACACTGGATCGGCAGGGTTAATCTCACAGACACACTGGATCAGCAGGGTTAATCTCACAGACACACTGGATCAGAAGGGTTAATCTCACAGACACACTGGATCAGCAGGGTTAATCTCACAGACACACTGGATCGGCAGGGTTAATCTCACAGATTTTGTTTTCAGGGTGAGGGAATGGCAGGGAGGAGCACTGGATTTAAAAGCAGCTCCAAAAAACTGTGAAGGTGCCGCAGGCCTTCCTCAGTAAACCTGTGTAACAGGTACCTGACAAAGCCACGCCCTGTTACCTGCCAAAGCCACGCCCTGTCACCTGCCTCGGGGAGAAACAGCTCCTGTGTTTTTCCCTAAATACACATTTCAGCTGTAGAGTGTTAAACACACACTCACCCAAACTACTACCACAAATACACACACACACACACACACACACACACACACACACACGGCTGTCACGTCTCAGGATAGACAGAGGCTCTGCCCATAATAGAAATCATAAAAGAATAATAGAAAGCTCTGCACAGGAATCTCCTGTTTGGAGAATTTCACAGCGCAAAGATCATCTCCTGGAACATACGGTCTAACATAGAGCAGCTCTAATAGAGGAACATAAACTCTAACATAGAGCAGCTCTAATAGTGGAACATAAACTCTAACATAGAGCAGCTCTAATAGTAGAACTTACGCTCTAATGTAGAGCAGCTCTAATAGTGGAACATACACTCTAACATAGAGCAGCTCTAATAGTGGAACATACACTCTAACATAGAGCAGCTCTAATAGTGGAACATACACTCTAACATAAAGCAGCTCTAATAGTGGAACATACACTCTAACATATAGCAGCTCTAATAGTGGAAGATATGCTCTAATGTAGAGCAGCTCTAATAGTGGAACATACGTTCTAACATAGAGCAGCTCTAATAGTGGAACATACACTCTAACATAGAGCAGCTCTAATAGTGGAACATACACTCTAACATAGAGCAGCTCTAATAGTGGAACATACACTCTAACATAGAGCAGCTCTAATAGTGGAACATACACTCTAACATAGAGCAGCTCTAATAGTAGAACTTACGCTCTAATGTAGAGCAGCTCTAATAGTGGAACATACACTCTAACATAGAGCAGCTCTAATAGTGGAACATACACTCTAACATAGAGCAGCTCTAATAGTGGA
This sequence comes from Synaphobranchus kaupii, assembly GCA_029718625.1. NCBI lineage: Eukaryota > Metazoa > Chordata > Actinopteri > Anguilliformes > Synaphobranchidae > Synaphobranchus > Synaphobranchus kaupii. Next base: position 4,700,367 of record CM056389.1, read on the forward strand.
ACATACACTCTAACATAGAGCAGCTCTAATAGTAGAACATACACTCTAACATGGAGCATCTCTAATAGTGGAACATACACTCTAACATAAAGCAGCTCAAATAGTGGAACATACACTCTAACATAGAGCATCTCTAATAGTGGAACATACACTCTAACATAGAGCAGCTCTAATAGTGGAACATACACTCTAACATAAAGCAGCTCTAATAGTGGAAGATATGCTCCAATGTAGAGCAGCTCTAATAGTGGAAGATATGCTCCAATGTAGAGCAGCTCTAATAGTGGAACATACACTCTAACATAGAGCAGCTCTAATAGTGGAACATACACTCTAACATAGAGCAGCTCTAATTGTGGAACATACACTCTAACATAGAGCAGCTCTAATAGTGGAACATACACTAATGTAGAGCAGCTCTAATAGTGGAACATACACTCTAACATAGAGCAGCTCTAATAGTGGAAGATATGCTCCAATGTAGAGCAGCTCTAATAGTGGAACATACACTCTAACATAGAGCAGCTCTAATTGTGGAACATACACTCTAACATAGAGCAGCTCTAAGAGTGGAACATACACTAATGTAGAGCAGCTCTAATAGTGGAACATACACTCTAACATAGAGCAGCTCTAATAGTGGAACATACACTCTAACATAGAGCAGCTCTAATAGTAGAACGTACACTCTAACATAGAGCAGCTCTAATAGTGGAACATACACTCTAACATAGAGCAGCTCTAATAGTAGAACATACACTCTAACATAGAGCATCTCTAATAGTGGAACATACACTCTAACATAGAGCAGCTCTAATAGTGGAACATACACTCTAACATAGAGCATCTCTAATAGTGGAACATACACTCTAACATAGAGCATCTCCAATAGTGGAACATACACTCTAACATAAAGCAGCTCTAATAGTAGAACATACACTCTAACATAGAGCAGCTCTAATAGTGGAACATACACTCTAACATAGAGCAGCTCTAATAGTAGAACATACACTCTAACATAGAGCATCTCTAATAGTGGAACATACACTCTAACATAGAGCAGCTCTAATAGTGGAACATACACTCTAACATAGAGCATCTCTAATAGTGGAACATACACTCTAACATAAAGCAGCTCTAATAGTAGAACATACACTCTATCATAGAGCAGCTCTAATAGTAGAACATACACTCTAACATAGAGCAGCTCTAATAGTGGAACATACACTCTAACATAGAGCAGCTCTAATAGTGGAACATACACTCTAACATAGAGCATCTCTAATAGTGGAACATACACTCTAACATAGAGCAGCTCTAATAGTAGAACATACACTCTAACATAGAGCATCTCTAATAGTGGAACATACACTCTAACATGAAGCAGCTCTAATAGTGGAACATACACTCTACCATAGAGCAGCTCAAATAGTGGAACATACACTCTAACATAGAGCAGCTCTAAGAGTGGAACATACACTCTAACATAGAGCATCTCTAATATTGGAACATACACTCTAACATAGAGCGGCTCTAATAGTAGAACATACACTCTAACATAGAGCAGCTCTAATAGTGGAACATACGCTCTAACACAGAGCAGCTCTAATAGTAGAACATACACTCTAACATAGAGCAGCTCTAATAGTAGAACATACACTCTAACATAGAGCATCTCTAATAGTGGAACATACACTCTAACATGAAGCAGCTCTAATAGTGGAACATACACTCTACCATAGAGCAGCTCAAATAGTGGAACATACACTCTAACATAGAGCAGCTCTAAGAGTGGAACATACACTCTAACATAGAGCAGCTCTAATAGTGGAAGATATGCTCTAATGTAGAGCGGCTCTAATAGTGGAACATACACTCTAACATAGAGCAGCTCTAACAGTAGAACATACACTCTAACATAGAGCAGCTCTAATAGTGGAACATACACTCTAACATAGAGCAGCTCTAACAGTAGAACATACACTCTAACATAGAGCATCTCTAATAGTGGAACATACACTCTAACATAAAGCAGCTCTAATAGTAGAACATATGCTCTAATGTAGAGCAGCTCTAATAGTGGAACATACACTCTAACATAGAGCAGCTCTAATGGTGGAACATACACTCTAACAGAGCAGCTCTAATAGTGGAACATACACTCTAACATAGAGCAGCTCTAATAGTGGAACATACACTCTATCATAGAGCAGCTCTAATAGTAGAACATACACTCTAACATAGAGCAGCTCTAATAGTAGAACATACACTCTAACATAGAGCATCTCTAATAGTGGAACATACACTCTAACATAAAGCAGCTCTAATAGTGGAAGATATGCTCTAACATAGAGCAGCTCTAATAGTGGAACATACACTCTAACATAGAGCAGCTCTAATAGTAGAACATACACTCTAACATAGAGCATCTCTAATAGTGGAACATACACTCTAACATAAAGCAGCTCTAATAGTGGAAGATATGCTCTAATGTAGAGCAGCTCTAATAGTGGAACATACACTTTAACATAGAGCAGCTGTAATAGTGGAACATACACTCTAACATAGAGCAGCTCTAATAGTAGAACATACACTCTAACATAGAGCATCTCTAATAGTGGAACATACACTCTAACATAAAGCAGCTCTAATAGTGGAAGATATGCTCTAACATAGAGCAGCTCTAATAGTGGAACATACACTCTAACATAAAGCATCTCTAATAGTGGAACATACACTCTAACATAAAGCAGCTCTAATAGTAGAACATATGCTCTAATGTAGAGCAGCTCTAATAGTGGAACATACACTCTAACATAAAGCAGCTCTAATAGTAGAACATATGCTCTATCATAGAGCAGCTCTAATAGTAGAACATACACTCTAACATAGAGCAGCTCTAATAGTAGAACATACACTCTAACATAGAGCATCTCTAATAGTGGAACATACACTCTAACATAAAGCAGCTCTAATAGTGGAAGATATGCTCTAACATAGAGCAGCTCTAATAGTGGAACATACACTCTAACATAGAGCAGCTCTAATAGTAGAACATACACTCTAACATAGAGCATCTCTAATAGTGGAACATACACTCTAACATAAAGCAGCTCTAATAGTGGAAGATATGCTCTAATGTAGAGCAGCTCTAATAGTGGAACATACACTTTAACATAGAGCAGCTGTAATAGTGGAACATACACTCTAACATAGAGCAGCTCTAATAGTAGAACATACACTCTAACATAGAGCATCTCTAATAGTGGAACATACACTCTAACATAAAGCAGCTCTAATAGTAGAACATATGCTCTAATGTAGAGCAGCTCTAATAGTAGAACTTACGCTCTAATGTAGAGCAGCTCTAATAGTGGAACATACACTCTAACATAGAGCAGCTCTAATATTAGAACATACACTCTAACATAGAGCATCTCTAATAGTGGAACATACACTCTAACATGAAGCAGCTCTAATAGTGGAATATACACTCTAACATAGAGCAGCTCAAATAGTGGAACATACACTCTAACATAGAGCAGCTCTAAGAGTGGAACATACACTCTAACATAGAGCAGCTCTAATAGTGGAAGATATGCTCTAATGTAGAGCGGCTCTAATAGTGGAACATACACTCTAACATAGAGCAGCTCTAACAGTAGAACATACACTCTAACATAGAGCAGCTCTAATAGTGGAACATACACTCTAACATAGAGCAGCTCTAACAGTAGAACATACACTCTAACATAGAGCATCTCTAATAGTGGAACATACACTCTAACATAAAGCAGCTCTAATAGTGGAAGATATGCTCTAATGTAGAGCAGCTCTAATAGTGGAACATACACTTTAACATAGAGCAGCTGTAATAGTGGAACATACACTCTAACATAGAGCAGCTCTAATAGTAGAACATACACTCTAACATAGAGCATCTCTAATAGTGGAACATACACTCTAACATAAAGCAGCTCTAATAGTGGAAGATATGCTCTAACATAGAGCAGCTCTAATAGTGGAACATACACTCTAACATAAAGCATCTCTAATAGTGGAACATACACTCTAACATAAAGCAGCTCTAATAGTAGAACATATGCTCTAATGTAGAGCAGCTCTAATAGTGGAACATACACTCTAACATAAAGCAGCTCTAATAGTAGAACATATGCTCTATCATAGAGCAGCTCTAATAGTAGAACATACACTCTAACATAGAGCAGCTCTAATAGTAGAACATACACTCTAACATAGAGCATCTCTAATAGTGGAACATACACTCTAACATAAAGCAGCTCTAATAGTGGAAGATATGCTCTAACATAGAGCAGCTCTAATAGTGGAACATACACTCTAACATAGAGCAGCTCTAATAGTAGAACATACACTCTAACATAGAGCATCTCTAATAGTGGAACATACACTCTAACATAAAGCAGCTCTAATAGTGGAAGATATGCTCTAATGTAGAGCAGCTCTAATAGTGGAACATACACTTTAACATAGAGCAGCTGTAATAGTGGAACATACACTCTAACATAGAGCAGCTCTAATAGTAGAACATACACTCTAACATAGAGCATCTCTAATAGTGGAACATACACTCTAACATAAAGCAGCTCTAATAGTAGAACATATGCTCTAATGTAGAGCAGCTCTAATAGTAGAACTTACGCTCTAATGTAGAGCAGCTCTAATAGTGGAACATACACTCTAACATAGAGCAGCTCTAATATTAGAACATACACTCTAACATAGAGCATCTCTAATAGTGGAACATACACTCTAACATGAAGCAGCTCTAATAGTGGAATATACACTCTAACATAGAGCAGCTCAAATAGTGGAACATACACTCTAACATAGAGCAGCTCTAAGAGTGGAACATACACTCTAACATAGAGCAGCTCTAATAGTGGAAGATATGCTCTAATGTAGAGCGGCTCTAATAGTGGAACATACACTCTAACATAGAGCAGCTCTAACAGTAGAACATACACTCTAACATAGAGCAGCTCTAATAGTGGAACATACACTCTAACATAGAGCAGCTCTAACAGTAGAACATACACTCTAACATAGAGCATCTCTAATAGTGGAACATACACTCTAACATAAAGCAGCTCTAATAGTAGAACATATGCTCTAATGTAGAGCAGCTCTAATAGTGGAACATACACTCTAACATAGAGCAGCTCTAATGGTGGAACATACACTCTAACAGAGCAGCTCTAATAGTGGAACATACACTCTAACATAGAGCAGCTCTAATAGTGGAACATACACTCTAACATAAAGCAGCTCTAATAGTAGAACATACACTCTATCATAGAGCAGCTCTAATAGTAGAACATACACTCTAACATAGAGCAGCTCTAATAGTGGAACATACACTCTAACATAGAGCAGCTCTAATAGTAGAACGTACACTCTAACATAGAGCATCTCCAATAGTGGAACATACACTCTAACATAAAGCAGCTCTAATAGTAGAACATACACTCTAACATAGAGCAGCTCTAATAGTGGAACATACACTCTAACATAGAGCAGCTCTAATAGTAGAACATACACTCTAACATAGAGCATCTCTAATAGTGGAACATACACTCTAACATAGAGCAGCTCTAATAGTGGAACATACACTCTAACATAGAGCATCTCTAATAGTGGAACATACACTCTAACATAAAGCAGCTCTAATAGTAGAACATACACTCTATCATAGAGCAGCTCTAATAGTAGAACATACACTCTAACATAGAGCAGCTCTAATAGTGGAACATACACTCTAACATAGAGCAGCTGTAATAGTGGAACATACACTCTAACATAGAGCATCTCTAATAGTGGAACATACACTCTAACATAGAGCAGCTCTAATAGTAGAACATACACTCTAACATAGAGCATCTCTAATAGTGGAACATACACTCTAACATGAAGCAGCTCTAATAGTGGAACATACACTCTACCATAGAGCAGCTCAAATAGTGGAACATACACTCTAACATAGAGCAGCTCTAAGAGTGGAACATACACTCTAACATAGAGCATCTCTAATATTGGAACATACACTCTAACATAGAGCATCTCTAATAGTGGAACATACACTCTAACATAAAGCAGCTCTAATAGTGGAAGATATGCTCTAACATAGAGCAGCTCTAATAGTGGACCATACACTCTAACATAGAGCAGCTCTAATAGTAGAACATACACTCTAACATAGAGCATCTCTAATAGTGGAACATACACTCTAACATAAAGCAGCTCTAATAGTGGAAGATATGCTCTAATGTAGAGCAGCTCTAATAGTGGAACATACACTTTAACATAGAGCAGCTGTAATAGTGGAACATACACTCTAACATAGAGCAGCTCTAATAGTAGAACATACACTCTAACATAGAGCATCTCTAATAGTGGAACATACACTCTAACATAAAGCAGCTCTAATAGTAGAACATATGCTCTAATGTAGAGCAGCTCTAATAGTAGAACTTACGCTCTAATGTAGAGCAGCTCTAATAGTGGAACATACACTCTAACATAGAGCAGCTCTAATATTAGAACATACACTCTAACATAGAGCATCTCTAATAGTGGAACATACACTCTAACATGAAGCAGCTCTAATAGTGGAATATACACTCTAACATAGAGCAGCTCAAATAGTGGAACATACACTGTAACATAGAGCAGCTCTAAGAGTGGAACATACACTCTAACATAGAGCAGCTCTAATAGTGGAAGATATGCTCTAATGTAGAGCGGCTCTAATAGTGGAACATACACTCTAACATAGAGCAGCTCTAACAGTAGAACATACACTCTAACATAGAGCAGCTCTAATAGTGGAACATACACTCTAACATAGAGCAGCTCTAACAGTAGAACATACACTCTAACATAGAGCATCTCTAATAGTGGAACATACACTCTAACATAAAGCAGCTCTAATAGTAGAACATATGCTCTAATGTAGAGCAGCTCTAATAGTGGAACATACACTCTAACATAGAGCAGCTCTAATGGTGGAACATACACTCTAACAGAGCAGCTCTAATAGTGGAACATACACTCTAACATAGAGCAGCTCTAATAGTGGAACATACACTCTAACATAAAGCAGCTCTAATAGTAGAACATACACTCTATCATAGAGCAGCTCTAATAGTAGAACATACACTCTAACATAGAGCAGCTCTAATAGTGGAACATACACTCTAACATAGAGCAGCTCTAATAGTAGAACGTACACTCTAACATAGAGCATCTCCAATAGTGGAACATACACTCTAACATAAAGCAGCTCTAATAGTAGAACATACACTCTAACATAGAGCAGCTCTAATAGTGGAACATACACTCTAACATAGAGCAGCTCTAATAGTAGAACATACACTCTAACATAGAGCATCTCTAATAGTGGAACATACACTCTAACATAGAGCAGCTCTAATAGTGGAACATACACTCTAACATAGAGCATCTCTAATAGTGGAACATACACTCTAACATAAAGCAGCTCTAATAGTAGAACATACACTCTATCATAGAGCAGCTCTAATAGTAGAACATACACTCTAACATAGAGCAGCTCTAATAGTGGAACATACACTCTAACATAGAGCAGCTCTAATAGTGGAACATACACTCTAACATAGAGCATCTCTAATAGTGGAACATACACTCTAACATAGAGCAGCTCTAATAGTAGAACATACACTCTAACATAGAGCATCTCTAATAGTGGAACATACACTCTAACATGAAGCAGCTCTAATAGTGGAACATACACTCTACCATAGAGCAGCTCAAATAGTGGAACATACACTCTAACATAGAGCAGCTCTAAGAGTGGAACATACACTCTAACATAGAGCATCTCTAATATTGGAACATACACTCTAACATAGAGCGGCTCTAATAGTAGAACATACACTCTAACATAGAGCAGCTCTAATAGTGGAACATACGCTCTAACACAGAGCAGCTCTAATAGTAGAACATACACTCTAACATAGAGCAGCTCTAATAGTAGAACATACACTCTAACATAGAGCATCTCTAATAGTGGAACATACACTCTAACATGAAGCAGCTCTAATAGTGGAACATACACTCTACCATAGAGCAGCTCAAATAGTGGAACATACACTCTAACATAGAGCAGCTCTAAGAGTGGAACATACACTCTAACATAGAGCAGCTCTAATAGTGGAAGATATGCTCTAATGTAGAGCGGCTCTAATAGTGGAACATACACTCTAACATAGAGCAGCTCTAACAGTAGAACATACACTCTAACATAGAGCAGCTCTAATAGTGGAACATACACTCTAACATAGAGCAGCTCTAACAGTAGAACATACACTCTAACATAGAGCATCTCTAATAGTGGAACATACACTCTAACATAAAGCAGCTCTAATAGTAGAACATATGCTCTAATGTAGAGCAGCTCTAATAGTGGAACATACACTCTAACATAGAGCAGCTCTAATGGTGGAACATACACTCTAACAGAGCAGCTCTAATAGTGGAACATACACTCTAACATAGAGCAGCTCTAATAGTGGAACATACACTCTATCATAGAGCAGCTCTAATAGTAGAACATACACTCTAACATAGAGCAGCTCTAATAGTAGAACATACACTCTAACATAGAGCATCTCTAATAGTGGAACATACACTCTAACATAAAGCAGCTCTAATAGTGGAAGATATGCTCTAACATAGAGCAGCTCTAATAGTGGAACATACACTCTAACATAGAGCAGCTCTAATAGTAGAACATACACTCTAACATAGAGCATCTCTAATAGTGGAACATACACTCTAACATAAAGCAGCTCTAATAGTGGAAGATATGCTCTAATGTAGAGCAGCTCTAATAGTGGAACATACACTTTAACATAGAGCAGCTGTAATAGTGGAACATACACTCTAACATAGAGCAGCTCTAATAGTAGAACATACACTCTAACATAGAGCATCTCTAATAGTGGAACATACACTCTAACATAAAGCAGCTCTAATAGTGGAAGATATGCTCTAACATAGAGCAGCTCTAATAGTGGAACATACACTCTAACATAAAGCATCTCTAATAGTGGAACATACACTCTAACATAAAGCAGCTCTAATAGTAGAACATATGCTCTAATGTAGAGCAGCTCTAATAGTGGAACATACACTCTAACATAAAGCAGCTCTAATAGTAGAACATATGCTCTATCATAGAGCAGCTCTAATAGTAGAACATACACTCTAACATAGAGCAGCTCTAATAGTAGAACATACACTCTAACATAGAGCATCTCTAATAGTGGAACATACACTCTAACATAAAGCAGCTCTAATAGTGGAAGATATGCTCTAACATAGAGCAGCTCTAATAGTGGAACATACACTCTAACATAGAGCAGCTCTAATAGTAGAACATACACTCTAACATAGAGCATCTCTAATAGTGGAACATACACTCTAACATAAAGCAGCTCTAATAGTGGAAGATATGCTCTAATGTAGAGCAGCTCTAATAGTGGAACATACACTTTAACATAGAGCAGCTGTAATAGTGGAACATACACTCTAACATAGAGCAGCTCTAATAGTAGAACATACACTCTAACATAGAGCATCTCTAATAGTGGAACATACACTCTAACATAAAGCAGCTCTAATAGTAGAACATATGCTCTAATGTAGAGCAGCTCTAATAGTAGAACTTACGCTCTAATGTAGAGCAGCTCTAATAGTGGAACATACACTCTAACATAGAGCAGCTCTAATATTAGAACATACACTCTAACATAGAGCATCTCTAATAGTGGAACATACACTCTAACATGAAGCAGCTCTAATAGTGGAATATACACTCTAACATAGAGCAGCTCAAATAGTGGAACACACACTCTAACATAGAGCAGCTCTAAGAGTGGAACATACACTCTAACATAGAGCAGCTCTAATAGTGGAAGATATGCTCTAATGTAGAGCGGCTCTAATAGTGGAACATACACTCTAACATAGAGCAGCTCTAACAGTAGAACATACACTCTAACATAGAGCAGCTCTAATAGTGGAACATACACTCTAACATAGAGCAGCTCTAACAGTAGAACATACACTCTAACATAGAGCATCTCTAATAGTGGAACATACACTCTAACATAAAGCAGCTCTAATAGTAGAACATATGCTCTAATGTAGAGCAGCTCTAATAGTGGAACATACACTCTAACATAGAGCAGCTCTAATGGTGGAACATACACTCTAACAGAGCAGCTCTAATAGTGGAACATACACTCTAACATAGAGCAGCTCTAATAGTGGAACATACACTCTAACATAAAGCAGCTCTAATAGTAGAACATACACTCTATCATAGAGCAGCTCTAATAGTAGAACATACACTCTAACATAGAGCAGCTCTAATAGTAGAACATACACTCTAACATAGAGCATCTCTAATAGTGGAACATACACTCTAACATAAAGCAGCTCTAATAGTGGAAGATATGCTCTAACATAGAGCAGCTCTAATAGTGGAACATACACTCTAACATAGAGCAGCTCTAATAGTAGAACATACACTCTAACATAGAGCATCTCTAATAGTGGAACATACACTCTAACATAAAGCAGCTCTAATAGTGGAAGATATGCTCTAATGTAGAGCAGCTCTAATAGTGGAACATACACTTTAACATAGAGCAGCTGTAATAGTGGAACATACACTCTAACATAGAGCAGCTCTAATAGTAGAACATACACTCTAACATAGAGCATCTCTAATAGTGGAACATACACTCTAACATAAAGCAGCTCTAATAGTGGAAGATATGCTCTAACATAGAGCAGCTCTAATAGTGGAACATACACTCTAACATAAAGCATCTCTAATAGTGGAACATACACTCTAACATAAAGCAGCTCTAATAGTAGAACATATGCTCTAATGTAGAGCAGCTCTAATAGTGGAACATACACTCTAACATAAAGCAGCTCTAATAGTAGAACATATGCTCTATCATAGAGCAGCTCTAATAGTAGAACATACACTCTAACATAGAGCAGCTCTAATAGTAGAACATACACTCTAACATAGAGCATCTCTAATAGTGGAACATACACTCTAACATAAAGCAGCTCTAATAGTGGAAGATATGCTCTAACATAGAGCAGCTCTAATAGTGGAACATACACTCTAACATAGAGCAGCTCTAATAGTAGAACATACACTCTAACATAGAGCATCTCTAATAGTGGAACATACACTCTAACATAAAGCAGCTCTAATAGTGGAAGATATGCTCTAATGTAGAGCAGCTCTAATAGTGGAACATACACTTTAACATAGAGCAGCTGTAATAGTGGAACATACACTCTAACATAGAGCAGCTCTAATAGTAGAACATACACTCTAACATAGAGCATCTCTAATAGTGGAACATACACTCTAACATAAAGCAGCTCTAATAGTAGAACATATGCTCTAATGTAGAGCAGCTCTAATAGTAGAACTTACGCTCTAATGTAGAGCAGCTCTAATAGTGGAACATACACTCTAACATAGAGCAGCTCTAATAGTGGAACATACACTCTAACATAGAGCAGCTCTAATAGTGGAACATACACTCTAACATAAAGCAGCTCTAATAGTGGAACATACACTCTAACATATAGCAGCTCTAATAGTGGAAGATATGATCTAATGTAGAGCAGCTCTAATAGTGGAACATACACTCTAACATAAAGCATCTCTAATAGTGGAACATACACTCTAACATAAAGCAGCTCTAATAGTAGAACATATGCTCTAATGTAGAGCAGCTCTAATAGTGGAACATACACTCTAACATAAAGCAGCTCTAATAGTAGAACATATGCTCTATCATAGAGCAGCTCTAATAGTAGAACATACACTCTAACATAGAGCAGCTCTAATAGTAGAACATACACTCTAACATAGAGCATCTCTAATAGTGGAACATACACTCTAACATAAAGCAGCTCTAATAGTGGAAGATATGCTCTAACATAGAGCAGCTCTAATAGTGGAACATACACTCTAACATAGAGCAGCTCTAATAGTAGAACATACACTCTAACATAGAGCATCTCTAATAGTGGAACATACACTCTAACATAAAGCAGCTCTAATAGTGGAAGATATGCTCTAATGTAGAGCAGCTCTAATAGTGGAACATACACTTTAACATAGAGCAGCTGTAATAGTGGAACATACACTCTAACATAGAGCAGCTCTAATAGTAGAACATACACTCTAACATAGAGCATCTCTAATAGTGGAACATACACTCTAACATGAAGCAGCTCTAATAGTAGAACATATGCTCTAATGTAGAGCAGCTCTAATAGTAGAACTTACGCTCTAATGTAGAGCAGCTCTAATAGTGGAACATACACTCTAACATAGAGCAGCTCTAATATTAGAACATACACTCTAACATAGAGCATCTCTAATAGTGGAACATACACTCTAACATGAAGCAGCTCTAATAGTGGAATATACACTCTAACATAGAGCAGCTCAAATAGTGGAACACACACTCTAACATAGAGCAGCTCTAAGAGTGGAACATACACTCTAACATAGAGCAGCTCTAATAGTGGAAGATATGCTCTAATGTAGAGCGGCTCTAATAGTGGAACATACACTCTAACATAGAGCAGCTCTAACAGTAGAACATACACTCTAACATAGAGCAGCTCTAATAGTGGAACATACACTCTAACATAGAGCAGCTCTAACAGTAGAACATACACTCTAACATAGAGCATCTCTAATAGTGGAACATACACTCTAACATAAAGCAGCTCTAATAGTAGAACATATGCTCTAATGTAGAGCAGCTCTAATAGTGGAACATACACTCTAACATAGAGCAGCTCTAATGGTGGAACATACACTCTAACAGAGCAGCTCTAATAGTGGAACATACACTCTAACATAGAGCAGCTCTAATAGTGGAACATACACTCTAACATAAAGCAGCTCTAATAGTAGAACATACACTCTATCATAGAGCAGCTCTAATAGTAGAACATACACTCTAACATAGAGCAGCTCTAATAGTAGAACATACACTCTAACATAGAGCATCTCTAATAGTGGAACATACACTCTAACATAAAGCAGCTCTAATAGTGGAAGATATGCTCTAACATAGAGCAGCTCTAATAGTGGAACATACACTCTAACATAGAGCAGCTCTAATAGTAGAACATACACTCTAACATAGAGCATCTCTAATAGTGGAACATACACTCTAACATAAAGCAGCTCTAATAGTGGAAGATATGCTCTAATGTAGAGCAGCTCTAATAGTGGAACATACACTTTAACATAGAGCAGCTGTAATAGTGGAACATACACTCTAACATAGAGCAGCTCTAATAGTAGAACATACACTCTAACATAGAGCATCTCTAATAGTGGAACATACACTCTAACATAAAGCAGCTCTAATAGTGGAAGATATGCTCTAACATAGAGCAGCTCTAATAGTGGAACATACACTCTAACATAAAGCATCTCTAATAGTGGAACATACACTCTAACATAAAGCAGCTCTAATAGTAGAACATATGCTCTAATGTAGAGCAGCTCTAATAGTGGAACATACACTCTAACATAAAGCAGCTCTAATAGTAGAACATATGCTCTATCATAGAGCAGCTCTAATAGTAGAACATACACTCTAACATAGAGCAGCTCTAATAGTAGAACATACACTCTAACATAGAGCATCTCTAATAGTGGAACATACACTCTAACATAAAGCAGCTCTAATAGTGGAAGATATGCTCTAACATAGAGCAGCTCTAATAGTGGAACATACACTCTAACATAGAGCAGCTCTAATAGTAGAACATACACTCTAACATAGAGCATCTCTAATAGTGGAACATACACTCTAACATAAAGCAGCTCTAATAGTGGAAGATATGCTCTAATGTAGAGCAGCTCTAATAGTGGAACATACACTTTAACATAGAGCAGCTGTAATAGTGGAACATACACTCTAACATAGAGCAGCTCTAATAGTAGAACATACACTCTAACATAGAGCATCTCTAATAGTGGAACATACACTCTAACATAAAGCAGCTCTAATAGTAGAACATATGCTCTAATGTAGAGCAGCTCTAATAGTAGAACTTACGCTCTAATGTAGAGCAGCTCTAATAGTGGAACATACACTCTAACATAGAGCAGCTCTAATAGTGGAACATACACTCTAACATAGAGCAGCTCTAATAGTGGAACATACACTCTAACATAAAGCAGCTCTAATAGTGGAACATACACTCTAACATATAGCAGCTCTAATAGTGGAAGATATGATCTAATGTAGAGCAGCTCTAATAGTGGAACATACGTTCTAACATAGAGCAGCTCTAATAGTGGAACATACACTCTAACATAGAGCAGCTCTAATAGTGGAACATACACTCTAACATAGAGCAGCTCTAATAGTGGAACATACACTCTAACATAGAGCAGCTCTAATAGTGGAACATACACTCTAACATAGAGCAGCTCTAATAGTAGAACTTACGCTCTAATGTAGAGCAGCTCTAATAGTGGAACATACACTCTAACATAGAGCAGCTCTAATAGTGGAACATACACTCTAACATAGAGCAGCTCTAATAGTGGAACATACACTCTAACATAGAGCAGCTCTAATAGTGGAACATACACTCTAACATAGAGCAGCTCTAATAGTAGAACATACACTCTAACATAGAGCATCTCTAATAGTGGAACATACACTCTAACATAAAGCAGCTCAAATAGTGGAACATACACTCTAACATAGAGCATCTCTAATAGTGGAACATACACTCTAACATAGAGCAGCTCTAATAGTGGAACATACACTCTAACATAGAGCAGCTCTAATAGTGGAACATACACTCTAACATAAAGCAGCTCTAATAGTGGAAGATATGCTCCAATGTAGAGCAGCTCTAATAGTGGAAGATATGCTCCAATGTAGAGCAGCTCTAATAGTGGAACATACACTCTAACATAGAGCAGCTCTAATTGTGGAACATACACTCTAACATAGAGCAGCTCTAATAGTGGAACATACACTAATGTAGAGCAGCTCTAATAGTGGAACACACACTCTAACATAGAGCAGCTCTAATAGTGGAAGATATGCTCCAATGTAGAGCAGCTCTAATAGTGGAACATACACTCTAACATAGAGCAGCTCTAATTGTGGAACATACACTCTAACATAGAGCAGCTCTAAGAGTGGAACATACACTAATGTAGAGCAGCTCTAATAGTGGAACATACACTCTAACATAGAGCAGCTCTAATAGTGGAACATACACTCTAACATAGAGCAGCTCTAATAGTAGAACGTACACTCTAACCTAGAGCATCTCCAATAGTGGAACATACACTCTAACATAAAGCAGCTCTAATAGTAGAACATATGCTCTAATGTAGAGCAGCTCTAATACTGGAACATACACTCTAACATAGAGCAGCTCTAATAGTGGAACATACACTCTAACATAGAGCAGCTCTAATAGTGGAACATACACTCTAACATAGAGCATCTCTAATAGTGGAACATACACTCTAACATAGAGCAGCTCTAATAGTAGAACGTACACTCTAACCTAGAGCATCTCCAATAGTGGAACATACACTCTAACATAAAGCAGCTCTAATAGTAGAACATATGCTCTAATGTAGAGCAGCTCTAATACTGGAACATACACTCTAACATAGAGCAGCTCTAATAGTGGAACATACACTCTAACATAGAGCAGCTCTAATAGTGGAACATACACTCTAACATAGAGCATCTCTAATAGTGGAACATACACTCTAACATAAAGCAGCTCTAATAGTAGAACATACACTCTATCATAGAGCAGCTCTAATAGTAGAACATACACTCTAACATAGAGCAGCTCTAATAGTGGAACATACACTCTAACATAGAGCAGCTCTAATAGTGGAACATACACTAACATAGAGCATCTCTAATAGTGGAACATACACTCTAACATGAAGCAGCTCTAATAGTGGAACATACACTCTACCATAGAGCAGCTCAAATAGTGGAACATACACTCTAACATAGAGCAGCTCTAAGAGTGGAACATACACTCTAACATAGAGCATCTCTAATAGTGGAACATACACTCTAACATAGAGCAGCTCTAATAGTAGAACATACACTCTAACATAGAGCATCTCTAATAGTGAAACATACACTCTAACATGAAGCAGCTCTAATAGTGGAATATATGTAACGTTCCGTTCCCTTCCAGTTCGTTTTCCGGGTTTTCCTGTTTTCCCTCCGTGTCATGTTGGATTCCTTTGTCCGTGTTTTCCCTGCTGCTGCAGTCTGGGCGTCTTCCTCTGTCTTGTTCGTTTTATTGTCACTTTTGTTTCCGCCTATCGCTCTCCCCTACTCGTTGCATGCATTCCTCACCTTTGTGTTTTGCAATCACTCCCGGTTAATTATCACACCTGTTTCTCATTCACTCTTTCATTCCCTGCACTATTTAAACCCCTGGCTGGTTGCTAGTCGGCGCCAGTTCGTTAACTAACCTACCTTGTCTATGTCTTGTCACGCTTCTGGTCCGGAGTTTTTGCATTCCGCTGTGTTTAATCTGTTCACCTGTTCTGCGGTTGGTAGCTATCTTCCCGTAACATTCGCTGTTGCATGCTACTTACTTGTCTCCCTTCAAATCTCCAGACGCTGTGGTTCCAGCCTCCCTGTAGCAGTGTTTGTCTTCCCTTTATGTTGTGTGAGTGTGTTGCGGTACTCCCACCTCCAGCTCGGGTATAGATCCGCTGTCTAATCTGCCTGGCTATC
Source organism: Synaphobranchus kaupii (assembly GCA_029718625.1). Classification (NCBI taxonomy): domain Eukaryota; kingdom Metazoa; phylum Chordata; class Actinopteri; order Anguilliformes; family Synaphobranchidae; genus Synaphobranchus; species Synaphobranchus kaupii. Next base: position 4,717,268 of record CM056389.1, read on the forward strand.
TCTCGCTGTTGTTCCTGTCCGGCCGTAGCTACCTCCTGTACTTCGGTTACGGTTCCAGGATCCCTGGAGTTCAGCCGGCTCCGACGAGATCTACCCAAGCTACACCTCACCTCCCAGCTCCGTCGGGTTTTCGCCAGCTTACCCTGGCTGTCGACTTAACCTTCATTGAAACCTCCCAGTCGTTACCCTGTCTGTAGAACCCTGCTGCTAACCTCTGCTTTGTACCCTCTAACTCAAGTTGTTAACCCGGTCCAGTTCCTGTTCAGTCCCGGAGTGAGATACTCCGCCAAAGTAAAGTCCAGTTTCGGCTTGGAACATTCGCGCCGTTCCAGAACCTGCACCAGAGTGAATTCTCCCGGTCCAGTTCCAGTCCAGTCCCGGTGTATAGCCCACCATTCCGTTAAAGTCCAAGTTCCGGCTTGGAACGTATTCCGTTCCAGCACCCGTTTCCTGAGTGGACCTCCCGGTCCAGTTCCAGTCCAGTTCCTGTCCAGTTCCGGCTTGGAACGTATTCCGTTCCAGCACCCGTTTCCTGAGTGGACCTCCCGGTCCAGTTCCAGTCCTGTTCCAGTCCAGTTCCAGTCCAGTCCCTGTTTCCAGTTCCGGCTTGGAACAGTCGGGCACTCCCTGCAGCTAGTCCGGCTTGGACTTCCAGTCCTGCACTCCTTTCGGTTCCGGCTTGGAACCCACCTTGTTTTCAAGTCCAGCTCCGGCTTGGAGCAGTCCGTGTAGGACTTTATTTGTGTTCTGTGTATTAACCTTGTTTTCCTTTCTGTACAGCTTTGGGACTACTCCAACGCTTAATAAATATTCCTTTTATTTGAATCTGCCTCCTGGTCTTTGCACTTGGGTTCGTCCCGTATCAGGATCGTAACAATATACACTCTAACATAGAGCAGCTCTAATAGTGGAAGATATGCTCTAATGTAGAGCGGCTCTAATAGTGGAACATACACTCTAACATAGAGCAGCTCTAATGGTGGAACATACACTCTAACAGAGCAGCTCTAATAGTGGAACATACACTCTAACATAGAGCAGCGCTAATAGTGGAACATACACTAACATAGAGCAGCTCTAACAGTAGAACATACACTCTAACATAGAGCATCTCTAATAGTGGAACATACACTCTAACATAAAGCAGCTCTAATAGTAGAACATATGCTCTAATGTAGAGCAGCTCTAATAGTGGAACATACACTCTAACATAGAGCAGCTCTAATGGTGGAACATACACTCTAACAGAGCAGCTCTAATAGTGGAACATACACTCTAACATAGAGCAGCTCTAATAGTGGAACATACACTCTAACATAAAGCAGCTCTAATAGTAGAACATACACTATCATAGAGCAGCTCTAATAGTAGAACATACACTCTAACATAGAGCATCTCTAATAGTGGAACATACACTCTAACATAAAGCAGCTCTAATAGTGGAAGATATGCTCTAATGTAGAGCAGCTCTAATAGTGGAACATACACTTTAACATAGAGCAGCTGTAATAGTGGAACATACACTCTAACATAGAGCAGCTCTAATAGTAGAACATACACTCTAACATAGAGCATCTCTAATAGTGGAACATATGCTCTAACATAGAACATCTCTAATAGTGGAACATATGCTCTAATGTAGAGCAGCTCTAATAGTGGAACATACACTCTAACATAGAGCAGCTCTAATAGTGGAACATACACTCTAACATAGAACATCTCTAATAGTGGAACATACACTCTAACATAAAGCAGCTCTAATAGTAGAACATATGCTCTAATGTAGAGCAGCTCTAATAGTGGAACATACACTCTAACATAGAGCAGCTCTAATAGTGGAACATACACTCTAACATAGAGCAGCTCTAATAGTGGAACATACACTCTATCATAGAGCAGCTCTAATAGTAGAACATACACTCTAACATAGAGCATCTCTAATAGTGGAACATACACTCTAACATAAAGCAGCTCTAATAGTGGAAGATATGCTCTAACATAGAGCAGCTCTAATAGTGGAACATACACTCTAACATAGAGCAGCTCTAATAGTAGAACATACACTCTAACATAGAGCATCTCTAATAGTGGAACATACACTCTAACATAAAGCAGCTCTAATAGTGGAAGATATGCTCTAACATAGAGCAGCTCTAATAGTGGAACATACACTCTAACATAAAGCAGCTCTAATAGTGGAAGATATGCTCTAATGTAGAGCAGCTCTAATAGTGGAACATACACTTTAACATAGAGCAGCTGTAATAGTGGAACATACACTTTAACATAGAGCAGCTGTAATAGTGGAACATACACTCTAACATAGAGCAGCTGTAATAGTGGAACATACACTCTAACATAGAGCAGCTCTAATAGTGGAACATACACTCTAACATAGAGCAGCTCTAATAGTAGAACATACACTCTAACATAGAGCAGCTCTAATAGTGGAACATACACTTTAACATAGAGCAGCTGTAATAGTGGAACATACACTTTAACATAGAGCAGCTGTAATAGTGGAACATACACTCTAACATAGAGCAGCTCAAATAGTGGAACATACACTCTAACATAGAGCAGCTCTAAGAGTGGAACATACACTCTAACATAGAGCATCTCTAATAGTGGAACATACACTCTAACATAAAGCAGCTCTAATAGTAGAACATACACTCTAACATAGAGCAGCTCTAATAGTGGAACATACACTCTAACATAGAACAGCTCTAATAGTAGAACATATGCTCTAATGTAGAGCAGCTCTAATAGTAGAACATACACTCTAACATAAAGCAGCTCTAATAGTAGAACATACACTCTATCATCGAGCAGCTCTAATAGTAGAACATACACTCTAACATAGAGCAGCTCTAATAGTAGAACATACACTCTAACATAGAGCAGCTCTAACAGTAGAACATACACTCTAACATAGAGCAGCTCTAATAGTGGAACATACACTAACATAGAGCAGCTCTAACAGTAGAACATACACTCTAACATAGAGCATCTCTAATAGTGGAACATACACTCTAACATAAAGCAGCTCTAATAGTAGAACATATGCTCTAATGTAGAGCAGCTCTAATAGTGGAACATACACTCTAACATAGAGCAGCTCTAATGGTGGAACATACACTCTAACAGAGCAGCTCTAATAGTGGAACATACACTCTAACATAGAGCAGCTCTAATAGTGGAACATACACTCTAACATAAAGCAGCTCTAATAGTAGAACATACACTATCATAGAGCAGCTCTAATAGTAGAACATACACTCTAACATAGAGCATCTCTAATAGTGGAACATACACTCTAACATAAAGCAGCTCTAATAGTGGAAGATATGCTCTAATGTAGAGCAGCTCTAATAGTGGAACATACACTTTAACATAGAGCAGCTGTAATAGTGGAACATACACTCTAACATAGAGCAGCTCTAATAGTAGAACATACACTCTAACATAGAGCATCTCTAATAGTGGAACATATGCTCTAACATAGAACATCTCTAATAGTGGAACATATGCTCTAATGTAGAGCAGCTCTAATAGTGGAACATACACTCTAACATAGAGCAGCTCTAATAGTGGAACATACACTCTAACATAGAACATCTCTAATAGTGGAACATACACTCTAACATAAAGCAGCTCTAATAGTAGAACATATGCTCTAATGTAGAGCAGCTCTAATAGTGGAACATACACTCTAACATAGAGCAGCTCTAATAGTGGAACATACACTCTAACATAGAGCAGCTCTAATAGTGGAACATACACTCTATCATAGAGCAGCTCTAATAGTAGAACATACACTCTAACATAGAGCATCTCTAATAGTGGAACATACACTCTAACATAAAGCAGCTCTAATAGTGGAAGATATGCTCTAACATAGAGCAGCTCTAATAGTGGAACATACACTCTAACATAGAGCAGCTCTAATAGTAGAACATACACTCTAACATAGAGCATCTCTAATAGTGGAACATACAATCTAACATAAAGCAGCTCTAATAGTGGAAGATATGCTCTAACATAGAGCAGCTCTAATAGTGGAACATACACTCTAACATAGAGCAGCTCTAATAGTGGAAGATATGCTCTAATGTAGAGCAGCTCTAATAGTGGAACATACACTTTAACATAGAGCAGCTGTAATAGTGGAACATACACTTTAACATAGAGCAGCTGTAATAGTGGAACATACACTCTAACATAGAGCAGCTGTAATAGTGGAACATACACTCTAACATAGAGCAGCTCTAATAGTGGAACATACACTCTAACATAGAGCAGCTCTAATAGTAGAACATACACTCTAACATAGAGCAGCTCTAATAGTGGAACATACACTTTAACAGAGCAGCTGTAATAGTGGAACATACACTTTAACATAGAGCAGCTGTAATAGTGGAACATACACTCTAACATAGAGCAGCTCAAATAGTGGAACATACACTCTAACATAGAGCAGCTCTAAGAGTGGAACATACACTCTAACATAGAGCATCTCTAATAGTGGAACATACACTCTAACATAAAGCAGCTCTAATAGTAGAACATACACTCTAACATAGAGCAGCTCTAATAGTGGAACATACACTCTAACATAGAACAGCTCTAATAGTAGAACATATGCTCTAATGTAGAGCAGCTCTAATAGTAGAACATACACTCTAACATAAAGCAGCTCTAATAGTAGAACATACACTCTATCATCGAGCAGCTCTAATAGTAGAACATACACTCTAACATAGAGCAGCTCTAATAGTAGAACATACACTCTAACATAGAGCAGCTCTAATAGTAGAACATACACTCTAACATAAAGCAGCTCTAATAGTAGAACATACACTCTAACATAAAGCAGCTCTAATAGTAGAACATACACTCTAACATAGAGCAGCTCTAATAGTGGAACATACACTCTAACATAGAACAGCTCTAATAGTAGAACATATGCTCTAATGTAGAGCAGCTCTAATAGTAGAACATACACTCTAACATAAAGCAGCTCTAATAGTAGAACATACACTCTATCATCGAGCAGCTCTAATAGTAGAACATATGCTCTAATGTAGAGCAGCTCTAATAGTAGAACATACACTCTAACATAGAGCAGCTCTAATAGTAGAACATACACTCTAACATAGAGCAGCTCTAATAGTAGAACATACACTCTAACATAAAGCAGCTCTAATAGTAGAACATACACTCTATCATCGAGCAGCTCTAATAGTAGAACATACACTCTAATATAAAGCAGCTCTAATAGTAGAACATACACTCTATCATCGAGCAGCTCTAATAGTAGAACATACACTCTAACATAGAGCAGCTCTAATAGTAGAACATATGCTCTAATGTAGAGCAGCTCTAATAGTAGAACATACACTCTAACATAAAGCAGCTCTAATAGTAGAACATACACTCTATCATCGAGCAGCTCTAATAGTAGAACATACACTCTAACATAGAGCAGCTCTAATAGTAGAACATACACTCTATCATCGAGCAGCTCTAATAGTAGAACATACACTCTAACATAGAGCAGCTCTAATAGTAGAACATACACTCTAACATAGAGCAGCTCTAATAGTAGAACATACACTAACATAAAGCAGCTCTAATAGTAGAACATACACTCTAACATAGAGCAGCTCTAATAGTGGAACATACACTCTAACATAGAGCAGCTCTAATAGTAGAACATACACTCTAACGTAGAGCAGCTCTAATAGTAGAACATATGCTCTAATGTAGAGCAGCTCTAATAGTGGAACATACACTCTAACATAGAGCAGCTCTAATAGTGGAACATACACTCTAACATAGAGCAGCTCTAATAGTGGAACATACACTCTAACATAGAGCAGCTCTAATAGTAGAACATACACTCTAACGTAGAGCAGCTCTAATAGTAGAACATATGCTCTAATGTAGAGCAGCTCTAATAGTGGAACAGGTGCATACATTGGGCAAGGTTTAAACACCTTACACCTGGGCACTAGCCGTAGTAGCTGTGTAGCTTAGTTTGAGCCACAGAAGCGGTTGTGCACTCATGATGTGAACCTTTAATCACAGGGGAGACTCTCTCTCTCTCGTGGAGCTGTGTTTGAGTGGCTCTGGCTGTGGCAATGACATCATCAACAAATTAAATCTTTTTTTTTTTTTCAACAATTTGGTGCCCCAACTCGTCACTGCAAACTTCAACCAGGGGTGAGAGCAGGCAGAGGCCCAACACCCTGTTCAGTGCACTGCTGTTTCCATTGTGGTGATATAGACTGAGTTTGATGAATACAGGCATCTATACGCACCTGTTTGTCTACAGATGCGCTGATCCTTTCCCTATTTACACAGCCCTGGGGAGGAATAGACACAATAGAATTAATTTCATTTGTATTCATGAGTGGATTCATGCACACCTACTGCAGAATGTCTATTGTGTTTTAAGGTGTGTATTAGCTGTGTTGGATAATATACACTTATGGCTTACTCCAAGGACAGGCTGGCAATCTTCTGAAGGTCATACTTCTTCAGAAAGTTTGAGAGAAAATTTGAATCCCCAGAATCAAGCCCCTCAGACGGGTGGGGTCGTGCACAAATTCTGTCTTAAACTACAAATTCTGTCTAAGACCCGACAGCAGCTCTGTGAAAAGCAGTGTGTGTTTGAGAGCGCTGTCATGTCTCTTATTTAAGTCTCCCCACCTTTCCTGCACTTTTAGCTCTTGGTTTGTGTGCAGAAGGATATGTACTTCACACATGACAAATATCTCCATCAAATTTAGATTACTCAGCAGTGTTCTCCCTTAACGTTTATGTAATATTTTCATAAACATCATGTGTTTACCGTTCTGGAGGCTGGTTGGTTGATTGCACACATATCTATGGATCCCCAGTTGGCTCATTTTACAATGTGACCGTCTACAGTTCCATTTTGAGAGAAAACATACACACACCAAAAACGTCTTGCACAAGGTGCTGGGTCACATGAAGATATTAAGATCGACAGGAAAGACTCGCATAATGTTTCAAAAAAACAAATAATGATGTTTTATTTTTACCATGCAAGTGGTTCACGTTTCGACAGCAAAGGACTTCATCAGGACACTGCTGTTCACAAAAGTCTTCATCAGAACACTGCTGTACACATAGGTCTTCACCAGAACACTGCTGTTCACATAGGTCTTCACCAGAACACTGCTGTTCACATAGGTCTTCATCAGAACACTGCTGTTCACATAGGTCTTCATCAGAACACTGCTGTACACATAGGTCTTCATCAGAACACTGCTGTTCACATAGGTCTTCACCAGAACACTGCTGTTCACATAGGTCTTCATCAGAACACTGCTGTTCACATAGGTCTTCATCAGAACACTGCTGTACACATAGGTCTTCATCAGAACACTGCTGTTCACATAGGTCTTCATCAGAACACTGCTGTTCACATAGGTCTTCATCAGAACACTGCTGTTCACATAGGTCTTCATCAGAACACTGCTGTTCACATAGGTCTTCATCAGAACACTGCTGTTCACATAGGTCTTCATCAGAACACTGCTGTTCACATAGGACTTCATCAGAACACTGCCGTAAGTCACCCATGGGCGCGTGAGACGTGCTCCTCCCACACAAACTTCAAAGGGTAGCGCATAAACCAGGTGTCACAGTTTTGGAAAATACATGACAATATTGTATGTAATGTTTGAAAAAAAGAAATTCAAATTTAATACCAAATGAACCTGCCAGAAGAAACTGAACATAATCCATATTGGATCTGAGCAGCATAACAACAAAAATCACCTTGACGACGGCATAAAAGGAAAGAAAAGGAAATGGCTGTTTGTTTGCATGGACTAAACTAAAACCCCAGAATGACCTGAATGAAATTAATTATTTTGTTTAAAAAATGTTTTAATGTCAAAATCTTCATTAAGTCCACTTGGGGTTGAAGTAGAAAAATAGATCATAAAAACCATCTGGAGAAGCAAACAAAAATAATTTAGAAAAAAAGAAAACATATTAAAAAGCTTACTTTTCCCTCTGGCAACTTGGCAAGGATAAAATATCCTCCAGAAATTTGAGATGTTAGTTATCCACAATGTTCAAGTTTTTGATTTAAGTAGATTATCTTACAGTAGCTAGTTTGGGGAAACTGTTTTGTTTTTATTTTTACCTTGCGCAATCTAAACATATTTGTAAAGGAGAGCGAGGAGTATCGGTTTAAATTAGGGTCAGTATGGCACGACCGCTGAGTGTTTTTTCGACAGACAGTGATACGGTGACATCACGAAACTGCGAGGACTACCGCGAGGAGAGAAACTACGCGCGTCCCCGCCCATTTCCAAAGATCAGCGCTTAAAACGCTCGTCCCCAGTAACCTGACAGAGTACAGTGAAGGTGCGGCTCCACGGAACAGGTGTAGGAACTACAGTAACAAATATATTTTGGGAGAGTGCGAAGCCTTCTCACTTTTACTCAGAAGACAGGAGTACAGTCTCTACACCACTGAAAAGAACTGATAAAGTTAAAGAAAACTACCTTTCTTTTGAGGACACCAGGTGCACCGAACAGAAGACTCTTTGTGAACGCCAAGAAGGGTCGCTAAACCAACAGTTTTGTAGTTTGGAATTCAAATATTTATTTATACGTTAGCAAATTAGCTACTTTTTGGGAATAACTACACACAACACAACACAGAACAATCTGCAAGTGTATTTCGACTTAAGGCGTGAAATGGCCAATTCGGGGCTTCAGATTTTGGGTTTCGCTATGTCGGTGATCGGCCTGATTGGGCTGATTATCGGCACCATTATGCCCCAGTGGCAGATGTCGGCCTACGTGGGGGACAACATCATCACCGCCATATCCATGTACCAGGGGCTGTGGATGTCCTGCGCCTTTCAGAGCACCGGTCAGATGCAGTGCAAAGTGTACGATTCGGTTCTGCAGCTCGACAGTAAGTCTTCATTTGTATAACCGTGGATATCTGGTGTGTGTGTGTGTGTGTGTGTGTGTGTGTGTGTGTGTGTGTGTGTGTGTGTGTGTGTGTGTGTGTGTGTGTGTGTGTGTGTGTGTGTGTGTGTGTGTGTGTGTGTGTGTGCGCGCGCGGGAGGGAGACTTTTGGAAGCGCGCCCAATGAGAAAAACGAGGTGTGAACGGCGGCTAGCTTGGTGACACTGCGCTTTGTCTGGTCGTTACCTTATCCAGCGACCGTGATAACGACGTAGGTGTTAAGTGTCTGTAATTTTAACCGGTATTCTGGCGTGTGCTGCAGTTAGCTTGACAACCTGACCATGCGCTCGCACGCGCGCGAAACCTGGGATGTTTTGGTGGCCAATGAGAGTTGTATTTTAGGGGCTCGTTGTCTCAGGCAGAAAGGCCCTTTCTATCGGTCTATATACGCTACTACAGCTAGTGAAGATAACGTCATCCTGGGACAGTTTTCCATTACCTGGATGAATATCTGGCTCTCCAGCACCCCCAACCCCATTCTGCGGTCTGTGCTGCTGTAGCTCCTTTTGAACGTGTGTGTTTGAGTGCGACTGAATGGTACTGTGGTGCTGGCGTCGTCTGAGCCACACCCGGATGGTTGGGTAGAGTAACAGGGTGATAGGTCTGATTCTAATGCCTAACCTAATACAACCGAATACAACAACACAACTGAATACAACACAACACAACCGAATACAATGACGGCAGCACATCACAACAAAACAAGAGGGACACAAATCTGTGAAAGTGTGAGATAAAGGCAAATAAATATCAAACACGCACGCATTCACACACACACACACACACACACCCACCCACAGGCCGGTTTGGAATTTTTACATACCTGTGTGTCAACGTCACTCCCGTTCACTCAGAAAGAGAGAGAGAGGGGGAGAGAGAGAGGGGGAGAGCGAGAGAGGGGGAGAGAGAGAGAGAGAGGTTATTTGTCCAGACTACTGTGGATTCAATTTGTTTATTTAAAAAAAACAAGCAGATTTCCTTCCCCTAGATCTGTGATGTTTTCACTGTGTGATTACCCATAATATTACCCCTGTAGGGAGTGTGTGTGTGGATGGATCAAACTAAAGGCTCCAAGTGACAATGACACACCCTATGGTGTGTACCTGTGTTACTGTGGAATTACCGGTTCAGTCAGTACACCACAGCCCCGTGGGGGGGGAGGGGGAGAGAGAGAGAGACAGAGAGAGAGACAGAGAAAGAGAGGAGGGGGGGGGGGGCGCGGGAGAGAGACAGAGATGGGGGAGAGAGAAAGAGAGCGAGAGACTGTTGGGTGTACGCAGGTGAGTACACTCACCTATAACCTCACCTGCAGTATGAGGAAGCGTTGCCCTGAAATCACCGGGGAAAGAGTTTTAACAGAAATGCGCAGAGGCAGGAGCCGGCGTGGGCACGTTTAAGCATGTTTCATCTTTCCTTCCTCCCTCTTTCCTTCAAAGGCGACGCAGTAAAAATAACTCTTTAAAAAGCCCAGAGGCATTCCGCTGTCTCCACTGCGACTAGGCAGGACACGGCAACAATGACTTTACACATGCTAACCTAGCTAGCTGAAACAAACATGTTTGTATGAAGTGGCCCAGTTTACACATGCTAACCTAGCTAGCTGAAACAAACATGTTTGTATGAAGTGGCCCAGTTTACACATGCTAACCTAGCTAGCTGAAACAAACATGTTTGTATGAAGTGGCCCAGTTTACACATGCTAACCTAGCTAGCTGAAACAAACACGTTTGTATGAAGTGGCCCAGTTTACACATGCTAACCTAGCTAGCTGAAACAAACACGTTTGTATGAAGTGGCCCAGTTTACACATGCTAACCTAGCTAGCTGAAATAAACACGTTTGTATGAAGTGGCCCAGTATACACATGCTAACCTAGCTAGCTGAAAAAAACACGTTTGTATGAAGTGGCCCAGTTTACACATGCTAACCTAGCTAGCTGAAACAAACACGTTTGTATGAAGTGGCCCAGTTTACACATGCTAACCTAGCTAGCTGAAACAAACACGTTTGTATGAAGTGGCCCAGTTTACACATGCTAACCTAGCTAGCTGAAACAAACACGTTTGTATGAAGTGGCCCAGTTTACACATGCTAACCTAGCTAGCTGAAATAAACACATTTGTATGAAGTGGCCCAGTTTACACATGCTAACCTAGCTAGCTGAAACAAACACGTTTGTATGAAGTGGCCCAGTTTACACATGCTAACCTAGCTAGCTGAAACAAACACTTTGTATGAAGTGGCCCAGTTTACACATGCTAACCTAGCTAGCTGAAACGAACACATTTGTATGAAGTGGCCCAGTTTACACATGCTAACCTAGCTAGCTGAAACAAACACGCTTGTATGAAGCGGCCCAGTATACACATGCTAACCTAGCTAGCTGAAACAAACACGCTTGTATGAAGCGGCCCAGTATACACATGCTAACCTAGCTAGCTGAAACAAACATGTTTGTATGAAGTGGCCCAGTTTACACATGCTAACCTAGCTAGCTGAAACAAACACGTTTGTATGAAGTGGCCCAGTATACACATGCTAACCTAGCTAGCTGAAACAAACATGTTTGTATGAAGTGGCCCAGTTTACACATGCTAACCTAGCTAGCTGAAACAAACACGCTTGTATGAAGCGGCCCAGTTTAGAGCATCTGCTAAATTACTGAAATCTACAGGAATATCCAAGTAGCATACAGTAGTCATGCCTGGCTAGTTAGCCTACATACCCAGAATAAAATTGCCTTGCATTCACAGACTCCACTGCACATTGATGTTAAATCAGAGCGTTACAGTTGGAGAATCTGACCCTACAGATTATAATCTTCCCCAGGGGTCAGCAACCCTGGTCCTGAAGTGCCGGAGCCGGTCCTGGTTTTTGCTCCTTCCAAAGCCCATAACTACATAATTACTGGATTAGTTTTAATTAATCAGGTGTAATGGATGCAGGTGACCACGTGCTGGAGACACTCAGCGTTTCACCATTCTGAATATTCAGGCTCAGGCTTTTAATCATCCATCAAACTCTTGAGATCAAGTTCAGATGGAGCAAAAACCAGAAACGACACCGGCACTCCAGGACCAGGGTTACCTACCCCTGCACTCCCCTGTAGGTTCGCCTGCTTCTCTAGAGACCTGTGAAGTACAAAGTAGTTTTATCTCTTTCCATCTCTCTCCCTCTATCCATCTTTCCTTTTCCCTATCAATCTCTCTCTCTTTGCCTTTCCCCCTCTCCTTCTATCCATCCCTCTCTATCATTCTATCCCTCTCTCTCTCTTTCCGTCTCGTTTGTGGGTTTGGGTCTGACTCGGCGAGGGGAACTTCATTGTTCGCATTCTCTTCATAGTTCATATTCCAGAAGGTTCTCTCTCTGCAGTCTAACCCGCCCCACTTCACACTGGTATCATTGCACTGAAATATGTGATCATTTAGACCTAATTTCTGCCGTTCAGGTGCTCTCAAATGGCATACTATAATCAACTCAACCGGTACAGAATATGAATTATATTATGTAATATACAACCATTATGTAATATAAAACTTTTTTGATTATGAAACTAAAACTGTGCTACTTTAGGATTCATTAAACCTGTCCTCAACTTTTAAACTCACAAGCAACTATTTTCATCAAAAACACGAGTTTAGTCATTTAGACATGTGTCACCGTAATGCAGGACTCATTTAGAGCTATGACTCACTGTACTGCAGGACTCATTTACAGCTCTGACTCACCGTAATGCAGGACTCATTTACAGCTCTGACTCACCGTAATGCAAGACTCATTTACAGCTCTGACTCACCGTAATGCAGGACTCATTTACAGCTCTGACTCACCGTAATGCAAGACTCATTTACAGCTCTGACTCACCGTAATGCAAAACTCATTTACAGCTCTGACTCAACGTAATGCAAGACTCATTTAGAGCTGTGACTCACCGTAATGGAGGACTCATTTAGAGCTGTGACTCATCCTGCAGGACTCATTTAGAGCTGTGAGCCACCATACTGCAAGACTCATTTAGAGCTGTGACTCACCATACTGCAGGACTCATTTAGAGCTGTGACTCATACTGCAGGACTCATTTAGAGCTGTGAGCCACCGTACCGCAGGGTAATGCCAGACTCATTTAGAGCTGTGAGCCACCGTACCGCAGGGTAATGCCAGACTCATTTAGAGTTGTAACTCTCAGTCTCGCAGTGGTAAATGAGGGGTGTGTTTAAACTGTGTATCAGATCCTGATACGACACAATTGTTTTATCACAGTGTAAACAATTAGAAACACAAGCCGGTGATAAAAGTCCCTGTTTAATGACATCATTACAGTACACTGATAGAACATTTGACACATGTCCAAACTTTTCTCAAATAAAGGCCTGAACCATCTAACTAAAAAGGCAGGAATTGTGTCTGCTGTGTGTCTGTGTGTCTGCTGTGTGTCTGCTGTCTGTGTGGCTTTATTTCGATTTGCTCGACAACCGGGCACTGTATGAAGTTGAAATTTGTTGGTGTATTGCTCAGGACCCTAAGAATTGCAGTGTCAAAAAATCGGCAGTCGTCTACAAGTGGCTTTGTTTCCTTTATGCCATTTGCCGTCCACTATTATGAATGCAGAATCCGGAACTAATGTCACAGCGCAAAATCTTCCCCGGAACTACTTGAGAGCGTACCATCTCTCATGCAAGCCGCATCCGAAACTGCCCGACCACCATTAAACCCAAGAAGAACAAGAACAACTATTGCTCAACGCAGAAATTCCTGAATTCATAAGCAGGTGTTGCACACAGCCTCTGGATTGGCTGATATGGCCAAAGACAATACAACAGTGTCACTGCCACTCAATAAAGGCATTAAAAGTCATTAAAAGGTGTTTCCTCTCGCAGTTACAGCCATGGGTGGGGTCTAAGGGCATCCACCTCAGTGGTCAGACAGGTTCTCCTCTCGTGGGGGGGGGATCTAAGGGCAGATTCTGGCTGAAACCGGTTGTGAGCTGCAGCTGTGTAGGAGTATGAGAGAGGAACAGAGATTTGAATGTGGGATGATTTACATACCTGTAAATGTAGAGAGAGAGAGCGCAGGAAGGTTAGTCTCTTTCACCCTGCTAATGTCTGTGCAGCAGTAGTGTGTGTGTGTGTGTGTGTGTGTGTGTGTGTTACATACCTGTAAATGTACAGAGAGAGAGCAGGAAGGTTAGTCTCTTTCACCCTGCTAATGTCTGTGCAGCTGTAGTGTGTGTGTGTGTGTGTGTGTGTGTGTGTGTGTGTGTGTGTGTGTGTGTGTGTGTGTGTGTGTGTGTGTGTGTGTGTGTGTGTGTGTGTGTGTGTGTGTGTGTGTGTGTGTGTGTGTGTGTGTGTGTGTGTGTGTTACATACCTGTAAATGTACAGAGAGAGAGCAGGAAGGTTAGTCTCTTTCACCCTGCTAATGTCTGTGCAGCAGTAGTGTGTGTGTGTGTGTGTGTGTGTGTGTGTGTGTGTGTGTGTGTGTGTGTGTGTGTGTGTGTGTGTGTGTGTGTGTGTGTGTGTGTGTGTGTGTGTGTGTGTGTGTGTGTGTGTGTGTGTGTGTTACATACCTGTAATGTAGAGAGAGAGAGAGCAGGAAGGTTAGTCTCTTTCACCCTGCTAATGTCTGTGCAGCTGGTGTGTGTGTGTGTGTGTGTGTGTGTGTGTGTGTGTTACATACCTGTAAATGTACAGAGAGAGAGAGAGAGCAGGAAGGTTAGTCTCTTTCACCCTGCTAATGTCTGTGCAGCTGTAGTGTGTGTGTGTGTGTGTGTGTGTGTGTGTGTGTGTGTGTGTGTGTGTGTGTGTGTGTTACATACCTGTAAATGCACAGAGAGAGAGCAGGAAGGTTAGTCTCTTTCACCCTGCTAATGTCTGTGCAGCTGTAGTGTGTGTGTGTGTGTGTGTGTGTGTGTGTGTGTGTTACATACCTGTAAATGTAGAGAGAGAGAGAGCAGGAAGGTTAGTCTCTTTCACCCTGCTAATGTCTGTGCAGCTGTAGTGTGTGTGTGTGTGTGTGTGTGTGTGTGTGTGTGTGTTACATACCTGTAAATGTACAGAGAGAGAGAGAGAGCAGGAAGGTTAGTCTCTTTCACCCTGCTAATGTCTGTGCAGCTGTAGTGTGTGTGTGTGCGTGCGTGCGTGTGTGCGTGCGTGCGTGCGTGCGTGCGTGCGTGCGTGTGAATTTGTTTGTGAGTGAGTTCATGGATGTGTGTGTGTGTGTGTGTGCGCAAACATATGTGTGCGGTAAATAAGGTGAAGCTGAAATCCAAATCCAAATGCATTTGTAACGTGTGTGTGTGTGTGTGTGTGTGTGTGTGTGTGTGTAGGCTCCCTGCAGGCGACACGGGCTCTGATGATTGTCAGCATCATCGTCACGGCGGTAGGACTGGGCGTGGCCAGCATGGGCATGAAATGCACCAACTGCGGCAGCGACGACAAAACCAAGAAGTCCCGCACGGCCATGACGGGGGGCATCATCCTGCTGGTGGGAGGTGAGGGGGACTTTCCTTATTCCTCTCTTCCCTCTCTCTTTCCTCTCTCTTCCCTCTCTCTTTCTCTCCTTCTCCTCCCCAACTCTCCTCTTTCAATTCCATCTGCTTTAAAGGGTTAGTTTGGAATTTTGGACATAATGTCTCATTTATGACTTACCCATGATGTAGTTGATTGATGGAAACCATTTTCAGCTAATTCCATGCTGTCCTTCTTTTGGACATACACACGTTGCTAATGCTAGCGCAACTCTATGGTAACCGATAGCATCCACTACCAAACGCACTTAAACACTCCACAGTGCACCCAAAGCAAATAAAATAGGACGACAGTCTATCTGGGTTAATTTGAGTGTTTATACCATCATTTTTGAAGTCAAACTATCATTGAATCCTTTACTTTGTGCTGACCTATATTCTCTGTGGAAGTACGGCGGCGGAGCGAACGTGGCCATTGCAACTTGTTGCTCTTATTTGTTGTTGTAGTCGACCAGTGCCGGCACTACATTCGTAGGTAACGTAAAGTATCGCTCCGCCGCCGTACTTCTCCGTATATTCTACTTCCACAGAGAATATAGGTCAGAAATGATGGGATAAACACTCAAATCATGGGTAACTACATCATGGGTAAGTCGTAATTGAGACATTATGTCCAAAATTCCGAACTAACCCTTTAATGGCATCAGATACATTTTTCCAAAGTGTTATATTCATCCTGCACTCGTTTATCTGATCCCTCCTTCCTGCACTCGTTTATCTGATCCCTCCTTCTCTCTGCAGCTCTATGTGCCATTGTAGCCTGCGGCTGGTTCTCCCACAAAGTCATCAAGGCCTTCTACGACCCTTTCACCCCCGTCAACACCAAGTACGTACCACTCCCGCTCTGCACCCCCAAACCCCCAAACCCCCAAACCCCCAAACACACACCGCTCTGTCCCCCAAACCCCCAAACACACACCGCTCTGTCCCCCAAACCCCCAAACACACACCGCTCTGTCCCCCAAACCCCCAAACACACACACCGCTGTCCCCCAAAAACACACACACACACCGCTCTGTCCCCCAAACCCCCAAACACACACACCGCTGTCCCCCAAAAACACACACACACACCGCTCTGTCCCCCAAACGCCCAAACACACACCGCTCTGTCCCCCAAAACCCCCAAACACCCACCGCTCTGTCCCCCAAACCCCCAAACACACACCGCTCTGTCCCCCAAACCCCCAAACACACACACACCGCTCTGTCCCCCAAACCCCCAAACACCCACCGCTCTGTCCCCCAAACCCCCAAACACACACCGCTCTGTCCCCCAAACCCCCAAACACACACACACCGCTCTGTCCCCCAAACCCCCAAACACACACCGCTCTGTCCCCCAAACCCCCAAACACACACACACCGCTCTGTCCCCCAAACCCCCAAACACACACACCGCTGTCCCCCAAAAACACACACACACACCGCTCTGTCCCCCAAACGCCCAAACACACACCGCTCTGTCCCCCAAACCCCCAAACACCCACCGCTCTGTCCCCCAAACCCCCAAACACACACCGCTCTGTCCCCCAAACCCCCAAACACACACACACCGCTCTGTCCCCCAAACCCCCAAACACCCACCGCTCTGTCCCCCAAACCCCCAAACACACACCGCTCTGTCCCCCAAACCCCCAAACACACACACACCGCTCTGTCCCCCAAACCCCCAAACACACACCGCTCTGTCCCCCAAACCCCCAAACACACACACACCGCTCTGTCCCCCAAACCCCCAAACACACACCGCTCTGTCCCCCAAACCCCCAAACACACACACCGCTGTCCCCCAAAAACACACACACACACCGCTCTGTCCCCCAAACGCCCAAACACACACCGCTCTGTCCCCCAAACCCCCAAACACACACCGCTCTGTCCCCCAAACCCCCAAACACACACACCGCTGTCCCCCAAACCCCCAAACACACACCGCTCTGTCCCCCAAACCCCCAAACACACACCGCTCTGTCCCCCAAACCCCCAAACACACACCGCTCTGTCCCCCAAACCCCCAAACACACACACCGCTGTCCCCCAAACCCCCAAACACACACCGCTCTGTCCCCCAAACCCCCAAACACACACCGCTCTGTCCCCCAAACCCCCAAACACACACACACCGCTCTGTCCCCCAAACCCCCAAACACACACCGCTCTGTCCCCCAAACCCCCAAACACACACACCGCTGTCCCCCAAACCCCCAAACACACACCGCTCTGTCCCCCAAACCCCCAAACACACACCGCTCTGTCCCCCAAACCCCCAAACACACACACACCGCTGTCCCCCAAAAACACACACACACACACAGACACCCTTTAAGTGGCTCTGTGCTCACTGGTTTATTTTACCTGTCTCAGGTAGGAGAGCTCTGCAGGTGTTCTAATATGCTCTTCACCTGTCACAGGTACGAGTTTGGGTCGGCCATCTTCATCGCGTGGGCGGGGGCTTTCCTGGACGTTATGGGCGGAGCCATGCTAGCAGCAACCTGCCCAGGGAAGAAACCCACCAGTAACTACCCCATCGCCAAGTCCCGCCCCCCCAGCAGCACCAAGGAGTACGTGTGAGAGCGCCCCCTACTGGCGCAGCACTTACCCAGCAACCACAGATCCTCCAGCAAGTCTCCAGCACCGTCACCATCATCATCATCTGCTCTCTGTCCCATGGCTGACCTCCACCCCCCCAATACTGGAGCCCCTCCAAACCCTGCTGCAGAAATGTCTTACATAATAATTACAATAATATTATTAATAATAATAACTATAATAATAATAATTATCATCAATACATTTTATTTGTACAGCAGTTTGCTGTGTTGCCAGCTTGTCAGAGTTGCAGCTGGTGTTGCCAGCTTGTCAGAGTTGTTGCCCAAATTAGAGACTTTTTAAAATCAGTTTGAGGTGTGGGCATTTGCTAAGGTTGTTCCTTTCTTGGACAGCTGCACAGAAGCAAACCTGCCGTTTTATAACGTGTGTTTTAAGAGATGCAGATGAGACACCTGGCTGTGTTATATTTCTGTTGACAAATGTTGCTGGATCTGGAGAATTATGTGTGGAAATTGTGAGCACTGTCAGTAGTTTGTGGGTGATTTTGCAGAATAATTCCTCCTGCACAGAGAAACTCCAGAAAAGCCCATGTGCTCCTGCTTCACACAGAAAAAATATCTGCTTTATTTTGGAAAATGAAACCTATTTGTTTTACAAGTCTTCTTTCTTCATACTTTCGTCAAAAAACCTGCAGTTGCAATGAGCAGCTTCTCCTTGTTGAATGTACAGGCAGTTGTAGTTATTTAGTTGCGTTTGGTTTTTGTAATTTTGTATTAAATGTTTATGGGATAACAGTCTTAATCCGCTTAACTACAAGGTGTCAGTTAACACACTAATTTGTGAAAATAAAACAAACAAAAAAAATGGATTGAATACAAAAAATAAAAAATCTTAAGACACAATGTCATAAAGATGTGCAGCCGTGCACTTGTCCGTCTGCAGGTAACCACGGTAACGTGGCTGCCATGTCTTTGTGTGTAAAATAAGAGCTGGTGTATTTTATCTAATTACAGCTGGTTTTAAACCTTTCACACTGATTGTTATTACTTTCATTTATGTCTGAATTTTTAATGTGTGGCTGTTTTTCATTGTGAAAAGACATTGTTTTATTGTGGTAATAAAACAACGAAAACCCTTTTTAATTTTATTTGTATTTATTTACATGACTGTGGTGTGGATGACATTTGATTCCCAATCCACACTAGGCAGATTGATCAATCATGGGCACAGTAGAATACCAATACAACAGCTGTGTGTGTGAGTGTGTATGTCTATGAGAAATTATCATAGTTTTGTATTTTCCATTAGTTTTTATTTCAATACCATTTTCTAATTTCAGTTGAGTTTCAGATTCATTTTAAGTCCTTTTGCGTTAGTTTTCATTTTGTTTAATTTTTGAGAACCTTTTTTTGTTTTTTACATTAGTTTTAATTTCAGGGGAGAATGTATGTTTCCATTAAAGTGAAGGTAACACTTTATAATAATGCCTTATAATAGATAATTAGTAAGGCAATTAATAAATCGTTATTCCTACATTCACAAACATCTATACATGTATTCATTAACATGAGTTAAGAAAAGATCAGAGACTTGCTGGTCAACTGGGAGAGACCATGTGAACAATTAATCTTATAATGTTACTTATTGGCTTACTGTTGTACATGCCAATGATTGATATTGTGTGGTCCCCCCCCCCAAAAAAATAAAATAAATTAAAAAATTTTAAAAAAATACTGACCGCGCCTGGTGTTTGAAATCATATTTACCTTTTAGGGTTGTTTTAACGCACTTGTTTCAAGTTGGAAAATGCACTAATGTACGTCGCTCTGGGTAAGAGCGTCTGCCAAATGACTAAAATGTAAATGTAAATGTAAGTTATAAAGTGTTAGCAAGTGCGGTAAGTTATAAATTGTTAGCGAGTGCGGTAAGTAATAAAGTGTTAGCGAGTGCGATAAGAGTGTCAAACACCTGTGTCTTAACAGAAAGGAAGTACCTAACAAAAAACACTTTCGATTTTTAAAAACAGGCATTCAAATTAAAAGGTACAGTACACAATCGATAATGTATTCAAAGTAGTTCCAAGCTACACTCTGTCTCTTTTGTCAAATGTCATGATAGGAAACAAAAGAAAATCGCCATTTTATGGAAAAAATGAAGTGATGCACAAGATAGACAACAAGTCTGACATGCAGGACAAAAGTCTTTGATCAGCAAAAAATATATATAACTGAAAGTAAGAAAAAATTTAGTTACAGAGTATAGTATATATACAGTGAGCACCATAATTAATTGGACAGTGAAACATGTTTTGTTATTTTGGTTCTATACTCTAGCACTTTGAGTTTGAAAGGATACAATGACAATGAGGTTGAAGTGCAGACTGTCAGCTTTAATTTTAGGGTATTTCTCCTGACAAATTTTCCTATTGAACTCAATGGAAAAATAAGTTAGGAGAAGAAACCCTTCAAGTTATCCATCCATATCTACTGCATATCAGAGTGATGGTTTAAGGCTTGTTTGATACGCCAGACCCTTGATGACTTACAGCCATTTAGCCAACCATGTATTCCATACTGTTTCAGTGTATCTACTGTGTCCTGTCTCCTGTGTACTGCCAGAAGTGTGCCGTTTAATGTGCACTGTTTAGTATGCGACGCATTCCTAGTATGCAAAATGTGGTAAGACGTCCCACCCTTGCGCGGCCGTGTCACATGTTGTTTTTGTTATTATTGAAGGAGAACGTCAGCGAAGCTGCGCCTCATTTTTAAAACGAAGCTGCGCATATTTATATAATATTTCATATTTATGTGACGAAAATGTTCGCTTACTTCTTGAAAAAGTATCCTCCCGAATATACTCAGCGAAACCCTGGACGAACAGTACGTGCTGTATATCATCCAAAAGTTTTAAGTATACTACGTTTAGAGAAAATTTTGCCATTTTGTGAATATGCACCTACAAACAGGCATATTTCAAGATAAATACAAAGTGATAAAAATATTTCCTAGTAATTTATAGATTATTTATTAAGAAAGTTCAAGATCTGAGCTCAGGCACCTAGAAACGAGGTGCTACCCAAAAAAAATGTTTACAGAGAGTGCGGAAAAAGGCCCATCACTCGCTCTTAGGAATAATAGAAAATGTATTCCTTAAAACATAACGTTTCGGTCACCAGGGCTTTCATCAGATCAGATCTGCGAAATGTCATACATTTTCTAAATTGTTTATTGAACGTTTATCTTGTGACCAGTGATATTGTATCCGCAGTGAATCAGAGCTCTGGGTCTTTAGGTGTGAAATTACGGCTGACTGCATACGTGCCTGCTGAAAATCACATGCCATGTTCCAAAATGTTCCTGAATGGCTCTTTTTCCATTGGTGCACAGCCAATCAGGTTTTGAATTAAATTATTTTCTGCAGCGAGAGATGAATGGAAAGCAAGCGCCGCTCCCAGCTGAGTCAGAGCAGGATCCTCAGTGTGGAAAAATACCGCTGCCAAACTAGAGCAGAAATACGCGAGTGCTCTAGGCGGTTCTGTTCAAGCGAAGTGTTTTTTCCTCAGCAGGGAAGATTGCACATATAAATTCCACACAGAACTTCCCTGGAAATGGATCATGTGTAATGTGTTTTTGACAAATAATCTCTAAAAAGCTTGTGCCAATAGTTTTTAATTACTTTTTCCATCACAATTCAACAAGTCTGTTGTGTTCCCTAGGTTGGTATTACAGACTTAGATGATAGTAGTCAATATAAAATAATGGTTTAATTATAGGGTTAAACATTTAAATACATAGACAAGCTAGACTCAAGACTGTTTTCATATTATGATGATGTGACAGTCAAGAGTTTACATCAGGTCTTTGTTACAAAG
This sequence comes from Synaphobranchus kaupii, assembly GCA_029718625.1. Lineage (NCBI taxonomy): Eukaryota > Metazoa > Chordata > Actinopteri > Anguilliformes > Synaphobranchidae > Synaphobranchus > Synaphobranchus kaupii. The sequence goes on from CM056389.1 coordinate 4,739,243, forward strand.
GATATTGTCAGCCATTATACCCAAAGTAAATGAGGGTTAACCAACCCTGCTTCCTGTTTTGTTACTAACCAGGGACTATTTACCTTCCTGTACCTTTGTGGCCTTATAACGCCCCCCTGTGGGAATAACAGGAAGTGCATAAAAGTATCCTATACATTTTATGGCAGTGCAATGATTATGCAAATTTTGAAAGAGAGAGGGAAAGAGCGAGAGGGAGAGTGAGGGAGAGAGCAGACTGGGTTGGTATAGGTCCTGTCGAAGGGCAGAGAGAGAGGTGTGTGTGTGAGAGAGAGAAAGAAAAAAAAAGAGAGAGAGAGAGAGAGAGAGAGGAGAGGAGAGAGAGAGAGAGAGAGAGAGAGAGAGAGAGAGAGAGAGAGAGGAGAGAGAGAGAGAGAGAGAGAGAGCGAGAGAGGTAAGTGGGTTAGGGTAGTAGTAGAGAGAGAGAGAGAGGTGCAGGTTGATTGATATGAAACAGTTTGAAGCATTGGGGTTTCACCCAGTGACTCTTTCCTGAAACTCACAAACATGATGTTCACTCCTTGTGAGTCACTGTACCACAGAACAAGAGAGAGTTTTTAACCACCATAGAGTTTCACTCACACCTAGAGGGGAAACTTCCCTGACTTCATAGACACATCTGTCATCCCACTTAAAAAATACGTAAAAATAGTACACCTGTCATTATTGCCATCATGGTAAAAGGGTATGTAATCTATTGAAATAAGAACTCATTGAGACAGGGGTGTAAGTACATTCATATTTAGAATTATAATGTTACTATGAAGTTATAATGCTACATTAATGACCGGGGGTCTTCACAACGTGTTCAAACGCAGACCTAACGTTTGCCGAAGTGTTGCTCCAATGTTATTCTGACGTTACTCGCTGGCCATTGTGGCGATGGCAGCTTTCCAGCAGAATGGGTGCAGCTGTCTGTCACAGCAGGGAACTCAGCAGCCAATCAGAGCAGAGTATGACAAAGACATTCATTTGAAGATACTGTTGAGAGTTTCAGTGTCACTCGACAATGACACTGAGTTTCATTGAGTGCCACGCCCTCAGAGCCAGTTTCTGCACCTCTACGTGCAATACTCTGATCTGTAAGGTAACCACCTCTCCTTAGAATCACAACATAAACATGACTGACAATCAACTGGAACTGAAACACGGGGACATCTCACAATGAGATAATAATAATATCAATAAAAATTTAATTTTTAACAAAATCAGCACCCCTGTCAATCTGCCTCTGTACACTGTAGGAAGGGGGCGTGTTTCGGCCCGTTTAATCTGTTCCGTGACCCTCCTCGGGGCAGGAGTTTGGGGGCAAACAGTCTCACATACCTACAGGCACTCGTCATCGTGCTAACAGTCTGACAGGCTAACGTTCGAGCCCATCCCGTGAGATGAGACGCAAACGCACATGGAGGATAATGCGCTAAAGCTTGGCAACAAAACACACACAACCACGAGCAGGCAAACGTGCGAAAGCTCGGATCCACTAACGCCATCCCATGCGACACACCCATGAGCAGGCTAACGTGCTAAAGCTCCGACATGGCATAACGAAGCAACGGGCTACGCTGTGTGAACAGGACTTCCATGAAACTCATACACAACCATGAGCAGGCTAACGTGCTAACACTGTCCCAGGACTACTACTCAGCGGAGATAAAGTTCACAATGCCACGCCATAAGTCTTTGTCCATCATCAGTGTCTGCATGTCTGCTATGTCATCCCTTTCTATGCAGTCGATGTAGTTCAGTGGTCTTCTTCCTCTGGTTGGGCAAGGCAGTCTCAAGCAGATCACGTCAGATATAATTTGGTCTTTGGCACGGAAGCAGAGACCAGCAAAATGTGTTCTGCGAATTACAATGTTAGAAATGGGTGGTATGTCTCCATAAGTGACTCTGCTTTTGTTCCGTGCCAGCTGATGTTCTGAACTCTCATGAGAAGCTGAGTATATGTGCCATCAAGCCGGTCCTGCAGGGCCTTCATCATGGTCCATATCTCTGATCCATATAACATGGTCCATATCTCTGATCCATATAACATGGTCCATATCTCTGATCCATATAAGAGTATGTTCTCTACGCAGGCTCTAAAGAATGCAAGTTTGGTAGATCTTAAAATGTTAGACTGCCAGATGTGCTGCAGCCTGTTACATGCACTTCAGGCTTGACCTTTGCATGATATGAAGTCCTTCTTGGAGTCAGCTACATAAGACCCTAGGTAGTTAAAGTCTTTGACTTCATTTAGCCATTCCGGTTGCATCGGAGAAAATAGGATCAAGGTGGGGGGAGGGTTATACCTCTGTAATTAGATGGAAGCGAGAGGTTGCCTATTTTAGGCAGAGGGATGATGGCAGATTTGGAGAAGAAGGTCTCCATAGGTCTCCATAGGTCTCCAGTTTGTTGCCTCTATAGGTTTTGTTGCAAAAGTCCAGTAGCTCTTGATGAAAAAGTGTTACCTTTGATACGGATAGCTGGAGAAGCCTTCTTATTGGTGATCTCTCTCAGGACCTGCCAACCAGCCACCTGTGGTTCCCTAGCCTTTACTCAACCAAGAGTCACCTACAAGGCAGTATTTGTTAACCTTAGGTCAAGAAACCTAACCTACGAGGTGGTGAAGTGGTGGGTGTAGTTGTGGTTGTGGATGGCCGTTGGCTCTGGAAAGCTCATCCACCCTCTTACAGCTGTTGTTTTTAATACTGCAGGGTGTCCACTCACCCTCCTCACTAGATGAGTCTAGTGGGGGGCTGGTTTAGTCGCCAACCACTCAACCATGCGGCAGGTAGTACTGGGTTACATGTTACCAGTAGCAGGTCGACCGCAACCTGACCTGACCTAAAAGGCATTTCCGTCCCAGGAAATGCACAGAATACAACCAGGAAAATGCTAACATTCTAACGCTCTGATACACAGACACACTGGCCTGTGTGCAGGCTAACGTGCTCTGATGTGGCATGCCTAAGCAGCAGGTTTGACCTGTTGGAGCAGATTCTCAAACAGAAAGAGCCCAGATGAGCTGAGTTACGCATGTTCACAACATAGAGCACATCAGCCCACAGAGACGCTTGGCTAGTAATAAATCGCTGTTCTTCCTCCTTAACCTACACACCTCTCCCAGCTGCTGTACAGGTAAGACCCTGCGTGAGGATGATGATGATGGTGGTGATGAGGGTAGGCTACTGAAAGATTTAGTTCCTTGAGCTCCTGAGGGGTCTGGTGCTCTTAGAGATTACACATTACTTATCATGACCAGCTGTTATGAGACATCATGTTTGACAGTCCAGAGACTGAACAGGAGAATGACACGGTAATACAGACGCTAGTGTTCAGTGTTAAATCAACTCTGCCAGAGTACATTAAAACCCTGTTAAGAGTTAAATGAATGCTGAGGCTTTTACTGTTTACATTTACATTACATTTTAGTCATTTGGCAGACGCTCTTATCCAGAGCGACGTACATTAGTGCATTTTCCAACTTGAAACAAATGCGTTAAAACAACCCCAAAAGGTAAATACGATTTCAAACACCAGGCGCAGTCAGTATGATTTTTTTTTTTTTGGGGGGGGGGGGGGGGGGGGGGGAACCACACGATATCAATCATTGGCGTGTAGAACAGTAAGCCAATAAGTAACCTTAAGTATTAAACTAGCAGCTTGAACCACTTAAACAACGATTCAGAAAAACACAATCAAGGGAGGTCACTGTGTGCTGTAGGATACTGTATACAAGTACATACACACCACACCCACACCGGGACACACGCACATACACACACCACACCAGCACACATTGTTGCATTTACGGTGTGCTGTAGGAAGCTATAGTTTATAGAACAGGGTGTGTATTTCGTGAATGTTAATCAAAAGGACTGCGTCTGAGGGACATGACGCACGCACACGCACACACGCACACACGCACACATTATTAATTTTGATATGTAATGTTATCTGAATGTTTTACTCATTTGATCTGCAGTGTTTCGTGAATGTTATTATTAATTTGATATGTAGTGTTTGGTGAATGGTGTTATTAATTTGATATGTAGTGTTTGGTGAATGGTGTTATTAATTTGATATGTAATGTTTGGTGAATGGTGTTAATAATTTGATATGTAGTGTTTGGTGAATGGTGTTATTAATTTGATATTTAGTGTTCGGTGAATGGTGTTATTAATTTGATATGTAGTGTTTGGTGAATGGTGTTATTAATTTGATATGTAGTGTTTGGTGAATGGTGTTATTCATTTGATAAGTAGTGTTTTGTGAACGGTGTTATTCATTTGATAAGTAGTGTTTGGTGAACGGTGTTATTAATTTGATAAGTAGTGTTTGGTGAATGGTGTTATTAATTTGATAAGTAGTGTTTGGTGAATGGTGTTATTCATTTGATAAGTAGTGTTTGGTGAATGGTGTTATTCATTTGATAAGTAGTGTTTAGTGAATGGTGTTATTCATTTGATAAGTAGTGTTTGGTGAATGGTGTTATTAATTTGATAAGTAGTGTTTGGTGAATGGTGTTATTAATTTGATAAGTAGTGTTTGGTGAATGGTGTTATTAATTTGATATGTAGTGTTTGGTGAATGGTGTTATTAATTTGATAAGTAGTGTTTGGTGAACGGTGTTATTAATTGGTAACACTTCCTTTGAAGGGTCCTTCATAAGCGATATATAACGTCTTCATAAGCACTACATAACACATTCATAAGTGTTTATGTCAATGACCGCAAATAGGCATATGGGGCCCTATCTTGGCGCATAGTCTAAGCGCATGGCGCTAAGTCCATTTAGGGCGTGTCCAAGTCCACTTTTGCTATTTTAACGGCGTGTTTTTTGGGCGCTAAGCACGGCGCAAGGTGCAACTGGGCTGAACCTAGTCTCTTCATTAATTATAGGTGTGAATTGGGCATGACATGCAATAAACCAATCAAAATGTCATATCCCATTCCCTTTAAAAGCCTGCTTTTCCACCTTGGCGGAATGCTTATATGATGACGAAACAGACATGCTCGTGCGTGTTTAGTGCGATCAAGTGTAGGGAAAATACATTTCCTGCTTCAATGTTCTTGGATGGTCACCTAACACAATCAGCCTTACTCAATGATCAAGGGGGGTTAGAAACAAAGCCTGGTGACGACGGCACCGCTAGGGTGTGAGACGGGAGTTAGCCAGCTTACCTAGGTGACAATAACTATTTGATATGTAGTGTTTGGTGAATGGTGTTATTAATTTCATATGTAGTGTTTGGTGAATGGTGTTATTAATTTGATAAGTAGTGTTTGGTGAATGGTGTTATTAATTTGATAAGTAGTGTTTTGTGAACGGTGTTATTAATTTGATAAGTAGTGTTTGGTGAACGGTGTTATTAATTTGATAAGTAGTGTTTGGTGAATGGTGTTATTAATTTGTTAAGTAGTGTTTGGTGAATGGTGTTATTAATTTGATAAGTAGTGTTTGGTGAATGGTGTTATTAATTTGATAAGTAGTGTTTGGTGAATGGTGTTATTAATTTGATAAGTAGTGTTTTGTGAATGGTGTTATTCATTTGATAAGTAGTGTTTGGTGAATGGTGTTATTAATTTGATAAGTAGTGTTTGGTGAACGGTGTTATTAATTTGATAAGTAGTGTTTGGTGAATGGTGTTATTAATTTGTTAAGTAGTGTTTGGTGAACGGTGTTATTCATTTGATAAGTAGTGTTTGGTGAATGGTGTTATTAATTTGATAAGTAGTGTTTGGTGAACGGTGTTATTAATTTGATAAGTAGTGTTTGGTGAATGGTGTTATTAATTTGTTAAGTAGTGTTTGGTGAACGGTGTTATTCATTTGATAAGTAGTGTTTGGTGAATGGTGTTATTAATTTGTTAAGTAGTGTTTGGTGAACGGTGTTATTCATTTGATAAGTAGTGTTTGGTGAATGGTGTTATTAATTTGATAAGTAGTGTTTGGTGAATGGTGTTATTCATTTGATAAGTAGTGTTTGGTGAATGGTGTTATTAATTTGATAAGTAGTGTTTGGTGAACGGTGTTATTAATTTGATAAGTAGTGTTTGGTGAATGGTGTTATTAATTTGTTAAGTAGTGTTTGGTGAACGGTGTTATTCATTTGATAAGTAGTGTTTGGTGAATGGTGTTATTAATTTGTTAAGCAGTGTTTGGTGAACGGTGTTATTCATTTGATAAGTAGTGTTTGGTGAATGGTGTTATTAATTTGATATGTAGTGTTTGGTGAACGGTGTTATTCATTTGATAAGTAGTGTTTGGTGAATGGTGTTATTAATTTGATATGTAGTGTTTGGTGAATGGTGTTATTCATTTGATAAGTAGTGTTTGGTGAATGGTGTTATTAATTTGATATGTAGTGTTTGGTGAATGGTGTTATTAATTTGATATGTAGTGTTTGGTGAATGGTGTTATTAATTTGATAAGTAGTGTTTGGTGAACGGTGTTATTAATTGGTAACACTTCCTTTGAAGGGTCCTTCATAAGCGATATATAACGTCTTCATAAGCACTACATAACACATTCATAAGTGTTTATGTCAATGACCGCAAATAGGCATATGGGGCCCTATCTTGGCGCATAGTCTAAGCGCATGGCGCTAAGTCCATTTAGGGCGTGTCCAAGTCCACTTTTGCTATTTTAACGGCGTGTTTTTTGGGCGCTAAGCACGGCGCAAGGTGCAACTGGGCTGAACCTAGTCTCTTCATTAATTATAGGTGTGAATTGGGCATGACATGCAATAAACCAATCAAAATGTCATATCCCATTCCCTTTAAAAGCCTGCTTTTCCACCTTGGCGGAATGCTTATATGATGACGAAACAGACATGCTCGTGCGTGTTTAGTGCGATCAAGTGTAGGGAAAATACATTTCCTGCTTCAATGTTCTTGGATGGTCACCTAACACAATCAGCCTTACTCAATGATCAAGGGGGGTTAGAAACAAAGCCTGGTGACGACGGCACCGCTAGGGTGTGAGACGGGAGTTAGCCAGCTTACCTAGGTGACAATAACTATTTGATATGTAGTGTTTGGTGAATGGTGTTATTAATTTCATATGTAGTGTTTGGTGAATGGTGTTATTAATTTGATAAGTAGTGTTTGGTGAATGGTGTTATTAATTTGATAAGTAGTGTTTTGTGAACGGTGTTATTAATTTGATAAGTAGTGTTTGGTGAACGGTGTTATTAATTTGATAAGTAGTGTTTGGTGAATGGTGTTATTAATTTGTTAAGTAGTGTTTGGTGAATGGTGTTATTAATTTGATAAGTAGTGTTTGGTGAATGGTGTTATTAATTTGATAAGTAGTGTTTGGTGAATGGTGTTATTAATTTGATAAGTAGTGTTTTGTGAATGGTGTTATTCATTTGATAAGTAGTGTTTGGTGAATGGTGTTATTAATTTGATAAGTAGTGTTTGGTGAACGGTGTTATTAATTTGATAAGTAGTGTTTGGTGAATGGTGTTATTAATTTGTTAAGTAGTGTTTGGTGAACGGTGTTATTCATTTGATAAGTAGTGTTTGGTGAATGGTGTTATTAATTTGATAAGTAGTGTTTGGTGAACGGTGTTATTAATTTGATAAGTAGTGTTTGGTGAATGGTGTTATTAATTTGTTAAGTAGTGTTTGGTGAACGGTGTTATTCATTTGATAAGTAGTGTTTGGTGAATGGTGTTATTAATTTGTTAAGTAGTGTTTGGTGAACGGTGTTATTCATTTGATAAGTAGTGTTTGGTGAATGGTGTTATTAATTTGATAAGTAGTGTTTGGTGAATGGTGTTATTCATTTGATAAGTAGTGTTTGGTGAATGGTGTTATTAATTTGATAAGTAGTGTTTGGTGAACGGTGTTATTAATTTGATAAGTAGTGTTTGGTGAATGGTGTTATTAATTTGTTAAGTAGTGTTTGGTGAACGGTGTTATTCATTTGATAAGTAGTGTTTGGTGAATGGTGTTATTAATTTGTTAAGCAGTGTTTGGTGAACGGTGTTATTCATTTGATAAGTAGTGTTTGGTGAATGGTGTTATTAATTTGATATGTAGTGTTTGGTGAACGGTGTTATTCATTTGATAAGTAGTGTTTGGTGAATGGTGTTATTAATTTGATATGTAGTGTTTGGTGAATGGTGTTATTCATTTGATAAGTAGTGTTTGGTGAATGGTGTTATTAATTTGATATGTAGTGTTTGATGAATGGTGTTATTAATTTAATAAGTAGTGTTTGGTGAATGGTGTTATTCATTTGATAAGTAGTGTTTGGTGAACGGTGTTATTAATTGGTAACACTTCCTTTGAAGGGTCCTTCATAAGAGCTATATAACGTCTTCATAAGCACTACATAACACATTCATAAGTGTTTATGTCAATGACCGCAAATAGGCATATGGGGCCCTATCTTGGCGCTTAGTCTAAGCCCATGGCGCTAAGTCCATTTAGGGCGTGTCCAAGTCCACTTTTGCTATTTTAACGGCGTGTTTTTTGGGCGCTAAGCACGGCGCAAGGTGCAACTGGGCTGAACCTAGTCTCTTCATTAATTATAGGGGTGTCTTGGGTGTGACATCCAATAAACCAATCAAAATGTCATATCCCATTCCCTTTAAAAGCCTGCTTTTCCACCTTGGCGGATTGCTTATGATGGCGAAACAGACATGCTCGTGCGTGTTTAGTGCGATCAAGGAATAGGCTATATGGATCAGTAGCAGTAGTAGTATTATGAGTTCCCGGTAATTCCTGACAGTGCTGTTTACAAAATATATGCTGTTAAATTTTTGTTAAAAGCACCTGCAACAGCTGAGAATAAGCGACCAATTGCTTCCTTCTCACCTTAGAAAACGGCAAATTAGCTTGCTTGTTTAACAAATTTTGTTTGATTATGCAATGAACTCATGTTCAAGCTTCATCCGAAGTTCATTAGGCTACCTGCATTCTAATTTTGATTAATAACATAACTAACGTTATTTTGCCTTAATGATGACACCTAAATACAACAAATCTGTCAGGTTGGCAACCTATAGGTTCAGCATATTTTCCCTTGTTTTATAATGTCCTGCTTATGGAAATGTGACCAACCTGTTTTACTGGTAGCGTAATACTTTAAAACGATTCAATTTCCCAGGAAGACCGTGAAAAGTGCGATGTACAGCAGGGGAAACCGACCTGCTCCCGTAAAGCAAACATGCGGATAATGGAATTAAAATTAATTGTAAATTAATTGTGTAACGTGCTGCAAATTTCGTTTCTAATTAGACGCTTAGTTCTCTTTAAAATCTTTTGTTCAGTTATGGAATAACAGGTGAAATCAGCGGGGTTTTAATAAGTTGACGGTATGGAAACCTTGTCACTGTAATTTAAAAAATATGAAGGACGAAGAATAGCTAAGGTTAGGCTACAATTCAGTTAACATGATGACATTTATCTCCGTTTTTTAACCATAGTCTATCGAAAAAACATGCACAGCGAGTCCGCTGTAGCCTAGGCTATTTGAAAAACAATAAAAGCAATATTCACTGGACAAGGTTTTGAACTTTTTTCAGTCACAAACCATTCTATTTAGCCTACTTACAGGCTGTACTCCTAGATAAACAGAGCTGTATTGTAATGACATCTGAAGCGCATTTTCAGAATGCAAATGTGCGTCTATTGCAGTACGCGAGTTTTCCATTGAATGAAAATTCACGCATTAGGTGCAAATGACAATTCGCGCATTAGGCTTGATATAGGTGTTATCAGCTCCTTTTTAATGGATAGCCATTGTCCCGTACCATCGCACATCGCCTGGATGTTGATGGAGTGGGCTGAGAGCAATGTAATGTGGCATCGTTTCCCTTCGCTGAAGGAAAGGTATGTGGACCTATGGAACCTTTTATTATTATGCATTTTTGATATAGCCTACACAATAATAATATTTCACATTGTGATCTAGATATTTTAGTCATGTTGTGCACGCCCCTGTGTGTAACAGACAGGAGGGTATGCGCGTTGTGCACACGCCTATGTAGACGCACTTATATGCACCGTTAAAATAACATGTAAACAACTGCGACATGACTTTAGACCAGGTTTGTGATGGTTCTAGCGCAAGCGCTTTCTGCTGGCCCAAGATAGCAATACGCCAAAAAGAATCCTGGCCACTCCTCATCTTAAGACCAACACGCCCAGTTCACTTGCAACGGGCGCAAGAATACATGCTAGTTAAAGGATGTAAGCGTTAGGCGTTATAATGGACCTAGCGCCTGGTGTAAGATAGCAAAGACACTTGCGTTTGGGTTAGCGCCGCTTTGCGCCGGGTGTAAGATAGGGCCCATGGTGTGTTATGTCAACATTGATGCAGCAAGTGACATTATCATGACATACGAAGTGAAACGACATGAGATCCTTATGTCAAGTACCGTAAATAGGCATAGTCCCTTTTATGCCACTACAGATGCAGCAAGTGACATTAGCAGGACATACCATATCCTATTAGATAACAGCTGTCACCTGTGATGTAGCCTCACGTGCCAGGCTCATGCCTCTCTGCTATAAGCCTGGTGAAAGCAGTGCAGTTCAGAATGATCAACCTGCCCACTTTTTGTATGTAAAAGGTGAAAAAACTACAAAAAGTGGGCAGGTTTATCATTCTGAACTGCACTGCTTTCACCAGGCTTATAGCAGAGAGGTATGAGTGTGAGGACATGTAATCAGTGAGGTGTAAGGAGGTGTAAGGAAAACCATCCCCCCCCAGGAGGGAACCCCTAACTCACCTGCCGGAACTCACCTGCGTGTCACAGAAAGACCGTTACCATGACGACCAAACTGGTGATTGAGCAGCCGAAGCCTGTGACAGACAGAGTCGAGAGTAACCAGTGGAGCTCCGGGATCTTTGACTGCTGGGAAGACAAGGCCAACTGTGAGTGTGTGTGTGTGTGTGTGTGTGTGTGTGTGTGTGTGTGTGTGTGTGTGTGTGTGTGTGTGTGTGTGTGTGTGTGTGTGCGTGAGTGTGTGAGACAGTATGTGTGTGTGAGTGTATGAGTACATGAGTGTGAGTGATTGAGTGTGTGTATGTGTGTGTGCGCGTGTGTGAGACTGTGTGCGTGTGAGTACGTGAGTGTGATTGAGTGTGTGTGTGTGTGTGCGCGTGTGTGTGCGCGTGTGTGTGTGTGTGTGTGTGCGCGAGTGAGAGTGTGTGTGTGTGTGCGCGTGTGTGTGTGTGCGCGAGTGAGAGTGTGTGTGTGTGTGTGTGTGCGCGTGTGTGTGCGCGTGTGTGAGACTGTGTGCGTGTGAGTACGTGAGTGTGATTGAGTGTGTGTGTGTGCGCGTGTGTGTGCGCGTGTGTGTGTGTGTGTGTGTGTGTGCGCGAGTGAGAGTGTGAGGTGTGTGTGCGCGTGTGTGTGTGTGCGCGAGTGAGAGTGTGAGGGTGTGTGTGTGCGCGTGTGTGTGTGCGCGAGTGAGAGTGTGTGTGTGCGCGTGTGAGTGTGTGCGCGCGTGTGAGTGTGTGTGTGTGCGCGTGTGAGTGTGTGCGCGCGTGTGTGTGTGTGTGTGTGTGTGTGAGAGAGAGAGTGTGTGGTGTGTGTGCGCGAGTGAGAGTGTGAGTGTGTGTGTGCGTGTGTGTGTGTGCGCGCGTGTGTGTGTGTGTGTGTGTGAGAGAGTGTGTGGTGTGTGTGCGCGAGTGAGAGTGTGAGTGTGTGTGTGTGCACGTGTGTGCGTGTGTGTGCGTGTGAGTAATGTACATGTGTTTATGACATTGTTGTGTTCTGCAGGCTGCTTTGTGTGCTGGTGTTGTCCATGTTTTGCCTGTCAGAAATCGCGGGAATATGGGCAGTGCCTCTGTCTCCCTCTGCTGGACATGTGCGGAATAGTCCCTCCCATCACCCTCGCCATGAGAGTGTCCATGCGTGATCACTACGGAATCAGGGTGAGGACATGCAACACTCACACTCACACTCACACTCACACTCACACTCACACTCACACTCACACTCACACAGACACAGACACACACACTCACACAGAAATACACACACTCACACACAGAGACACACACACACACTCACTCACACTCACACACACAAAAATACACAAACACACACTCGCACAGAAATACACACACACACACACACACACACACACACACACACACACACACACACACACACACACACACACACACACACACAGAAATAAGAAATACACGCTACACACACTCAGCCAAATAGACTTTCATAAAAACAAGTGCCTGGCAAGAGACCATTGGAAAGAACTGATCATTTAGTCCATCCCCCAAAAGAGAGAAAGCCAATACAACCCCCCAGGCAGCGAATGCAAGAACCTTTGCATTTTAATGCATTTTAATGCATTTTAATGGAAATAATGAAGTGCCAAAACATTTAGTAAATGTTTGATTTTAAAGAAATGTTTTATGATGTTTTGTACTGTAAAAGTGAAGCATCGTGTATATGTGTTAAACTTAAAGGAAAATGTTTTATTGTAAAATAACTGGTAAAAACCAATAAAAAACCAATACACTCACCCATACAAGCTACACACAGCACACACAGAGGTGTGCACTTTGCACTTTGCTCCTGTTTTGATGTTTTACTGAGAGATTTAATTTCTCCCCACTCTGTTGTTCTGGGGTTATTAATTTGATATGTAGTGTTTTGGTGAATGTTATTACAGCGCACACACGCGCACACACGCGCGCACACACGCACGCACGCACGCACGCACGCACACAATAACATGACTTGGATGTCTTTCTAAATTAGAGACATCCCAGTGAAGTTATTATCATTTAAGAAACATCTGAAAACATTTGACCTGTATTATCATTTGCAGATAGGGAGAAAGTAATTCACACATTGATATTATCTAGACAAGACTATTGCAATGCTATCTATTCATGTCTAAGTGGCCATACGATCTCGCCTGTAACTCGCCTGTACCATCTGTAATGACTCTCTCTCTGTTACAGGGCACCATCTGTAATGACTCTCTCTCTGTTACAGGACACCATCTGTAATGACTCTCTCTCTGTTACAGGGCACCATCAGTAATGACTCTCTCTGTGTTACAGGGCACCATCAGTAATGACTCTCTCTGTGTTACAGGGCATCATCAGTAATGACTCTCTGTTACAGGGCACCATCAGTAATGACTCTCTCTGTGTTACAGGGCATCATCAGTAATGACTCTCTCTCTGTTACAGGTCACCATCTGTAATGACTCTCTCTGTGTTACAGGTCACCATCTGTAATGACTCTCTCTCTGTTACAGGTCACCATCTGTAATGACTCTCTCTCTGTTACAGGTCACCATCTGTAATGACTCTCTCTCTGTTACAGGTCACCATCTGTAATGACTCTCTCTCTGTTAAAGGGCACCATCTGTAATGACTCTCTCTCTGTTACAGGGCACCATCTGTAATGACTCTCTCTCTGTTACAGGACACCATCGGTAATGACTCTCTCTCTGTTACAGGGCACCATCTGTAATGACTCTCTCTCTGTTACAGGGCACCATCTGTAATGCCTCTCTCTCTCTGTTACAGGGCACCATCTGTAATGACTCTCTCTGTGTTACAGGGCACCATCAGTAATGACTCTCTCTGTGTTACAGGGCACCATCAGTAATGACTCTCTCTCTGTTACAGGGCACCATCTGTAATGACTGCGTGTACGCCACCTGCTGTCGGCTGTGCGTCTGGTGCCAGATGGCCAAAGAGATGAAGACACGCTTCCAGCCCATTGTGCTCATCAATGCCAAGGCCAGAGAGTGATCATCCTGTTCCTTGCTGCGTCTCCGTAGAACAGGAATCAGCAGTCTCTCAGCCTCAACACTGTAAATTGCAGTGTCCATAAGTATTAACATATGTTGTACATATTTCTTATCAGCTATACAAATATGTAGGATTTTGATTACCTAATATTGTTCAAACGGCCAAATATTTATATATTGTGGAGATCATTGGATGTGTTACATGTGGAGATCATTGGATGTGTTACATGTGGAGATCATTGGATGTGTTACATGTGGAGATCATTGGATGTGTTACATGTGGAGATCATTGGATGTGTTACATGTGTTACTTGTTTTTTGTGTCAGTTGTGTGAAATAAATGATTTGGGTTTTTATTTTCCTACCAAAGCGGAATAATGACAAATAAGCATTTTAGGAATACCGTGGAATGAGAGAGGCAGAGTGAGAATGAGAGAGGCAGAGTGAGAATGAGAGAGGCAGAGTGAGAATGAGAGAGGCAGAGTGAGAATGAGAGAGGCAGAGTGAGAATGAGAGAGGCAGAGTGAGAATGAGAGAGGCAGAGTGAGAATGAGAGAGGCAGAGTGAGAATGAGAGAGGCAGAGTGAGAATGAGAGAGGCAGAGTGAGAATGAGAGAGGCAGAGTGAGAATGAGAGAGGCAGAGTGAGAATGAGAGAGGCAGAGTGAGAATGAGAGAGGCAGAGTGAGAATGAGAGAGGCAGAGTGAGAATGAGAGAGGCAGAGTGAGAATGAGAGAGGCAGAGTGAGAATGAGTGAGCGTGTTTTTATGCACAGGTGTGTGCTTTCATTATAACCTGTAATGCCTATTCAGTGAATAAAAATGTGTTGGCATCTAATCACTGCGTCAGTTAAATGCTAGTTAAACGCACACCATGTTCTTCAGCAAGGACAAGCTAACATGGGCCAGAGCCACAGGATTACATTAAGGCACTGCGAATAAAGCAGGTTTACCTACAGATAACACGTGTATGTACATCACCTTTATAACACAGGCTTACCTACAGTACATCACCTTTATAACACAGGCTTACCTACAGTACATCACCTTTATAACACAGGCTTACCTACAGTACATCACCTTTATAACACAGGCTTACCTGCATGTACATCACCTTTATAAAGCAAGCTTACCTGTATGTACATCACCTTTATAAAGCAAGCTTACCTGTATGTACATCACCTTTATAACACAGGCTTACCTACAGTACATCACCTTTATAACACAGGCTTACCTGCATGTACATCACCTTTATAACACAGGCTTACCTACAGTACATCACCTTTATAACACAGGCTTACCTATAGTACATCACCTTTATAACACAGACTTACCTGCATGTACATCACCTTTATAAAGCAAGCTTACCTGTATGTACATCACCTTTATAAAGCAAGCTTACCTGTATGTACATCACCTTTATAAAGCAAGCTTACCTGTATGTACATCACCTTTATAAAGCAAGCTTACCTGTATGTACATCACCTTTATAAAGCAAGCTTACCTGTATGTACATCACCTTTATAAAGCAAGCTTACCTGTATGTACATCACCTTCATAAAGCAAGCTTACCTGCATGTACATCACTTTCATAAAGCAGGCTTACCTGTATGTACATCACCTTCATAAAGCAAGCTTACCTGTATGTACATCACCTTCATAAAGCAAGCTTACCTGTATGTACATCACCTTTATAAAGCAGGCTTACCTGTATGTACATCACCTTTATAAAGCAAGCTTACCTGCATGTACATCACCTTTATAAAGCAAGCTTACCTGCATGTACATCACCTTTATAAAGCAAGCTTACCTGTATGTACATCACCTTTATAAAGCAAGCTTACCTGCATGTACATCACCTTTATAAAGCAAGCTTACCTGTATGTACATCACCTTTATAAAGCAAGCTTACCTGTATGTACATCACCTTCATAAAGCAAGCTTACCTGCATGTACATCACCTATATAAAGCAAGCTTACCTGTATGTACATCACTTTTATAAAGCAAGCTTACCTGTATGTACATCACCTTTATAAAGCAAGCTTACCTGTATGTACATCACCTTTATAAAGCAAGCTTACCTGCATGTACATCACCTTTATAAAGCAAGCTTACCTGTATGTACATCACTTTTATAAAGCAAGCTTACCTGTATGTACATCACCTTTATAAAGCAAGCTTACCTGTATGTACATCACCTTTATAAAGCAAGCTTACCTGTATGTACATCACTTTTATAAAGCAAGCTTACCTGCATGTACATCACCTTTATAAAGCAAGCTTACCTGTATGTACATCACTTTTATAAAGCAAGCTTACCTGTATGTACATCACCTTTATATAGCAAGCTTACCTGCATGTACATCACCTTTATAAAGCAAGCTTACCTGTATGTACATCACCTTTATAAAGCAAGCTTACCTGTATGTACATCACCTTTATAAAGCAAGCTTACCTGTATGTACATCACCTTTATAAAGCAAGCTTACCTGTATGTACATAACCCTTATAAAGCAAGCTTACCTGTATGTACATCACCTTTATAAAGCAAGCTTACCTGTATGTACATCACTTTTATAAAGCAAGCTTACCTGTATGTACATCACCTTTATAAAGCAAGTTTACCTGTATGTACATCACCTTCATAAAGCAAGCTTACCTGCATATACATCACCTTTATAAAGCAGGCTTACCTGCATATACATCACCTTTATAAAGCAAGCTTACCTGCATGTACATCACCTTTATAAAGCAAGCTTACCTGTATGTACATCACCTTTATAACACAGTCTTACCTGCATGTACATCACCTTTATAAAGCAAGCTTACCTGTATGTACATCACCTTTATAACACAGTCTTACCTGCAAGTACATCACCTTTATAAAGCAAGCTTACCTGCATGTACATCACCTTTATAAAGCAAGCTTACCTGTATGTACATCACCTTTATAACACAGTCTTACCTGCATGTACATCACCTTTATAAAGCAGGCTTACCTGCATGTACATCACCTTTATAAAGCAAGCTTACCTGCATGTACATCACCTTCATAAAGCAAGCTTACCTGTATGTACATCACCTTTATAAAGCAAGCTTACCTGTATGTACATCACCTTCATAAAGCAAGCTTACCTGTATGTACATCACCTTCATAAAGCAAGCTTACCTGTATGTACATCACCTTCATAAAGCAAGCTTACCTGTATGTACATCACCTTCATAAAGCAAGCTTACCTGTATGTACATCACCTTTATAAAGCAAGCTTACCTGTATGTACATCACTTTTATAAAGCAAGCTTACCTGTATGTACATCACCTTTATAAAGCAGGCTTACCTGCATATACATCACCTTTATAAAGCAAGCTTACCTGTATGTACATCACCTTCATAAAGCAAGCTTACCTGTATGTACATCACCTTTATAAAGCAGGCTTACCTGTATGTACATAACCCTTATAAAGCAAGCTTACCTGCATGTACATCACCTTTATAAAGCAGGCTTACCTGTATGTACATCACCTTTATAAAGCAGGCTTACCTGTATGTACATCACCTTTATAAAGCAAGCTTACCTGTATGTACATCACCTTTATAAAGCAGGCTTACCTGCATATACATCACCTTTATAAAGCAAGCTTACCTGCATGTACATCACCTTTATAAAGCAAGCTTACCTGTATGTACATCACCTTTTTAAAGCAAGCTTACCTGCATGTACATCACCTTTATAAAGCAAGCTTACCTGTATGTACATCACCTTTATAAAGCAAGCTTACCTGTATGTACATCACTTTTATAAAGCAAGCTTACCTGTATGTACATCACCTTTATAAAGCAAGCTTACCTGCATGTACATCACCTTTATAAAGCAAGCTTACCTGTATGTACATCACCTTCATAAAGCAAGCTTACCTGTATGTACATCACCTTTATAACACAGGCTTACCTGTATGTACATCACCTTTATAAAGCAGGCTTACCTGCATGTACATCACTTTTATAAAGCAAGCTTACCTGTATGTACATCACCTTTATAAAGCAAGCTTACCTGCATGTACATCACCTTTATAAAGCAAGCTTACCTGTATGTACATCACCTTTATAAAGCAAGCTTACCTGTATGTACATCACCTTTATAAAGCAAGCTTACCTGCATGTACATCACCTTTATAACACAGGCTTACCTACAGTACATCACCTTTATAAAGCAAGCTTACCTGTATGTACATCACCTTTATAAAGCAAGCTTACCTGCATGTACATCACCTTTATAAAGCAAGCTTACCTGCATGTACATCACCTTTATAAAGCAGGCTTACCTGCATGTACATCACTTTTATAAAGCAAGCTTACCTGTATGTACATCACCTTTATAAAGCAAGCTTACCTGCATGTACATCACCTTTATAAAGCAAGCTTACCTGCATGTACATCACCTTTATAAAGCAAGCTTACCTGTATGTACATCACTTTTATAAAGCAAGCTTACCTGTATGTACATCACCTTTATAAAGCAGGCTTACCTGCATATACATCACCTTTATAAAGCAAGCTTACCTGTATGTACATCACCTTCATAAAGCAAGCTTACCTGTATGTACATCACCTTTATAAAGCAAGCTTACCTGTATGTACATCACCTTTATAGAGCAAGCTTACCTGTATGTACATCACCTTTATAAAGCAAGCTTACCTGTATGTACATCACCTTTATAAAGCAAGCTTACCTGTATGTACATCACCTTTATAAAGCAGGCTTACCTGTATGTACATCACCTTTATAAAGCAAGCTTACCTGTATGTACATCACTTTTATAAAGCAAGCTTACCTGTATGTACATCACCTTTATAAAGCAAGCTTACCTGCATGTACATCACCTTTATAAAGCAAGCTTACCTGCATGTACATCACCTTTATAAAGCAAGCTTACCTGTATGTACATCACTTTTATAAAGCAAGCTTACCTGTATGTACATCACCTTTATAAAGCAAGCTTACCTGCATGTACATCACCTTTATAAAGCAAGCTTACCTGCATGTACATCACCTTTATAAAGCAAGCTTACCTGTATGTACATCACCTTCATAAAGCAAGCTTACCTGTATGTACATCACCTTTATAAAGCAGGCTTACCTGTATGTACATCACCTTCATAAAGCAGGCTTACCTGTATGTACATCACTTTTATAAAGCAAGCTTACCTGCAGGTACATCACCTTTATAAAGCAAGCTTACCTGCATGTACATCACCTTTATAAAGCAGGCTTACCTGCATGTACATCAGCTTTATAAAGCAAGCTTACCTGTATGTACATCACTTTTATAAAGCAAGCTTACCTGTATGTACATCACCTTTATAAAGCAAGCTTACCTGCATGTACATCACCTTTATTAAGCAGGCTTACCTGCATGTACATCACCTTTATAAAGCAAGCTTACCTGTATGTACATCACTTTTATAAAGCAAGCTTACCTGTATGTACATCACCCTTATAAAGCAAGCTTACCTGCATGTACATCACCTTTATAAAGCAAGCTTACCTGCATGTACATCACCTTTATAAAGCAGGCTTACCTGCATGTACATCACCTTTATAAAGCAAGCTTACCTGTATGTACATCACTTTTATAAAGCAAGCTTACCTGTATGTACATCACCTTTATAAAGCAAGCTTACCTGCATGTACATCACCTTTATAAAGCAAGCTTACCTGCATGTACATCACCTTTATAAAGCAGGCTTACCTGCATGTACATCACCTTTATAAAGCAAGCTTACCTGCATGTACATCACCTTTATAAAGCAGGCTTACCTGCATGTACATCACCTTTATAAAGCAAGCTTACCTGTATGTACATCACTTTTATAAAGCAAGCTTACCTGTATGTACATCACCTTTATAAAGCAAGCTTACCTGCATGTACATCACCTTTATAAAGCAAGCTTACCTGTATGTACATAACCCTTATAAAGCAAGCTTACCTGTATGTACATAACCCTTATAAAGCAAGCTTACCTGTATGTACATCACTTTTATAAAGCAAGCTTACCTGCATGTACATCACCTTTATAAAGCAAGCTTACCTGCATGTACATCACCTTTATAAAGCAAGCTTACCTGTATGTACATAACCCTTATAAAGCAAGCTTACCTGTATGTACATAACCCTTATAAAGCAGGCTTACCTGTATGTACATCAACTTTATAAAGCAAGCTTACCTGCATGTACATCACCTTTATAAAGCAAGCTTACCTGTATGTACATAACCCTTATAAAGCAAGCTTACCTGTATGTACATCACTTTTATAAAGCAAGCTTACCTGCATGTACATCACCTTTATAAAGCAAGCTTACCTGCATGTACATCACCTTTATAAAGCAAGCTTACCTGCATGTACATCACCTTTATAAAGCAAGCTTACCTGCATGTACATCACCTTTATAAAGCAAGCTTACCTGTATGTACATCACTTTTATAAAGCAAGCTTACCTGTATGTACATCACCTTTATAAAGCAAGCTTACCTGCATGTACATCACCTTTATAAAGCAAGCTTACCTGCATGTACATCACCTTTATAAAGCAGGCTTACCTGCATGTACATCACCTTTATAAAGCAAGCTTACCTGTATGTACATCACTTTTATAAAGCAAGCTTACCTGTATGTACATCACCTTTATAAAGCAAGCTTACCTGCATGTACATCACCTTTATAAAGCAAGCTTACCTGCATGTACATCACCTTTATAAAGCAGGCTTACCTGCATGTACATCACCTTTATAAAGCAAGCTTACCTGCATGTACATCACCTTTATAAAGCAGGCTTACCTGCATGTACATCACCTTTATAAAGCAAGCTTACCTGTATGTACATCACTTTTATAAAGCAAGCTTACCTGTATGTACATCACCTTTATAAAGCAAGCTTACCTGCATGTACATCACCTTTATAAAGCAAGCTTACCTGCATGTACATCACCTTTATAAAGCAGGCTTACCTGCATGTACATCACCTTTATAAAGCAAGCTTACCTGCATGTACATCACTTTTATAAAGCAAGCTTACCTGTATGTACATCACCTTTATAAAGCAAGCTTACCTGCATGTACATCACCTTTATAAAGCAAGCTTACCTGTATGTACATAACCCTTATAAAGCAAGCTTACCTGTATGTACATAACCCTTATAAAGCAAGCTTACCTGTATGTACATCACTTTTATAAAGCAAGCTTACCTGCATGTACATCACCTTTATAAAGCAAGCTTACCTGCATGTACATCACCTTTATAAAGCAAGCTTACCTGTATGTACATAACCCTTATAAAGCAAGCTTACCTGTATGTACATAACCCTTATAAAGCAGGCTTACCTGTATGTACATCACCTTTATAAAGCAAGCTTACCTGCATGTACATCACCTTTATAAAGCAAGCTTACCTGTATGTACATAACCCTTATAAAGCAAGCTTACCTGTATGTACATAACCCTTATAAAGCAAGCTTACCTGTATGTACATCACTTTTATAAAGCAAGCTTACCTGCATGTACATCACCTTTATAAAGCAAGCTTACCTGCATGTACATCACCTTTATAAAGCAAGCTTACCTGTATGTACATAACCCTTATAAAGCAAGCTTACCTGTATGTACATAACCCTTATAAAGCAAGCTTACCTGTATGTACATAACCCTTATAAAGCAGGCTTACCAGTATGTACATCAACTTTATAAAGCAAGCTTACCTGTATGTACATCACCTTTATAAAGCAAGCTTACCTGTATGTACATCACCTTTATAAAGCAAGCTTACCTGTATGTACATCACCTTTATAAAGCAGGCTTACCTGCATGTACATCACCTTTATAAAGCAGGCTTACCTGCATGTACATCACCTTTATAAAGCAAGCTTACCTGTATGTACATAACCCTTATAAAGCAAGCTTACCTGTATGTACATAACCCTTATAAAGCAGGCTTACCTGTATGTACATCAACTTTATAAAGCAAGCTTACCTGCATGTACATCACCTTTATAAAGCAAGCTTACCTGTATGTACATAACCCTTATAAAGCAAGCTTACCTGCATGTACATCACCTTTATAAAGCAAGCTTACCTGCATGTACATCACCTTTATAAAGCAAGCTTACCTGCATGTACATCACCTTTATAAAGCAAGCTTACCTGTATGTACATAACCCTTATAAAGCAAGCTTACCTGTATGTACATCACTTTTATAAAGCAAGCTTACCTGTATGTACATCACCTTTATAAAGCAAGCTTACCTGCATGTACATCACCTTTATAAAGCAAGCTTACCTGCATGTACATCACTTTTATAAAGCAAGCTTACCTGCATGTACATCACCTTTATAAAGCAAGCTTACCTGTATGTACATCACTTTTATAAAGCAAGCTTACCTGTATGTACATCACCTTTATAAAGCAAGCTTACCTGCATGTACATCACCTTTATAAAGCAAGCTTACCTGCATGTACATCACCTTTATAAAGCAAGCTTACCTGCATGTACATCACCTTTATAAAGCAAGCTTACCTGCATGTACATCACCTTTATAAAGCAAGCTTACCTGTATGTACATCACCTTTATAAAGCAGGCTTACCTGCATATACATCACCTTTATAAAGCAAGCTTACCTGTATGTACATCACCTTCATAAAGCAAGCTTACCTGTATGTACATCACCTTTATAAAGCAAGCTTACCTGTATGTACATCACCTTCATAAAGCAAGCTTACCTGCATGTACATCACCTTTATAAAGCAAGCTTACCTGTATGTACATCACTTTTATAAAGCAAGCTTACCTGTATGTACATCACCTTTATAAAGCAAGCTTACCTGTTTGTACATCACCTCCATAAAGCAAGCTTACCTGCATGTACATCACCTTTATAAAGCAAGCTTACCTGTATGTACATCACCTTCATAAAGCAAGCTTACCTGCATGTACATCACCTTTATAAAGCAAGCTTACCTGTATGTACATCACCTTTATAAAGCAGGCTTACCTGCATATACATCACCTTTATAAAGCAAGCTTACCTGTATGTACATCACCTTCATAAAGCAAGCTTACCTGTATGTACATCACCTTTATAAAGCAGGCTTACCTGCATGTACATCACCTTTATAAAGCAGGCTTACCTGCATGTACATCACCTTTATAAAGCAAGCTTACCTGTATGTACATAACCCTTATAAAGCAAGCTTACCTGTATGTACATAACCCTTATAAAGCAGGCTTACCTGTATGTACATCAACTTTATAAAGCAAGCTTACCTGCATGTACATCACCTTTATAAAGCAAGCTTACCTGTATGTACATAACCCTTATAAAGCAAGCTTACCTGCATGTACATCACCTTTATAAAGCAAGCTTACCTGCATGTACATCACCTTTATAAAGCAAGCTTACCTGCATGTACATCACCTTTATAAAGCAAGCTTACCTGTATGTACATAACCCTTATAAAGCAAGCTTACCTGTATGTACATCACTTTTATAAAGCAAGCTTACCTGTATGTACATCACCTTTATAAAGCAAGCTTACCTGCATGTACATCACCTTTATAAAGCAAGCTTACCTGTATGTACATCACTTTTATAAAGCAAGCTTACCTGTATGTACATCACCTTTATAAAGCAAGCTTACCTGTATGTACATCACTTTTATAAAGCAAGCTTACCTGTATGTACATCACCTTTATAAAGCAAGCTTACCTGCATGTACATCACCTTTATAAAGCAAGCTTACCTGCATGTACATCACCTTTATAAAGCAAGCTTACCTGCATGTACATCACCTTTATAAAGCAAGCTTACCTGCATGTACATCACCTTTATAAAGCAAGCTTACCTGTATGTACATCACCTTTATAAAGCAGGCTTACCTGCATATACATCACCTTTATAAAGCAAGCTTACCTGTATGTACATCACCTTCATAAAGCAAGCTTACCTGTATGTACATCACCTTTATAAAGCAAGCTTACCTGTATGTACATCACCTTCATAAAGCAAGCTTACCTGCATGTACATCACCTTTATAAAGCAAGCTTACCTGTATGTACATCACTTTTATAAAGCAAGCTTACCTGTATGTACATCACCTTTATAAAGCAAGCTTACCTGCATGTACATCACCTTTATAAAGCAAGCTTACCTGTATGTACATCACTTTTATAAAGCAAGCTTACCTGTATGTACATCACCTTTATAAAGCAAGCTTACCTGTATGTACATCACTTTTATAAAGCAAGCTTACCTGTATGTACATCACTTTTATAAAGCAGGCTTACCTGCATGTACATCACCTTTATAAAGCAAGCTTACCTGTATGTACATCACCTTTATAAAGCAAGCTTACCTGTTTGTACATCACCTCCATAAAGCAAGCTTACCTGCATGTACATCACCTTTATAAAGCAAGCTTACCTGTATGTACATCACCTTTATAAAGCAAGCTTACCTGCATGTACATCACCTTTATAAAGCAAGCTTACCTGCATGTACATCACTTTTATAAAGCAAGCATACCTGTATTTACATCACCTTTATAAAGCAAGCTTACCTGTATGTACATCACCTTTATAAAGCAGGCTTACCTGTATGTACATCACCTTTATAAAGCAAGCTTACCTGTATGTACATCACCTTTATAAAGCAAGCTTACCTGTATGTACATCACCTTTATAAAGCAAGCTTACCTGTATGCACATCACTTTTATAAAGCAAGCTTGCCTGCATGTACATCACTTTTATAAAGCAAGCTTACCTGTATGTACATCACCTTTATAAAGCAAGCTTACCTGTATGTACATCACCTTTATAAAGCAAGCTTACCTGTATGTACATCACCTTTATAACACAGGCTTACCTGCATGTACATCACCTTTATAACACAGGCTTACCTACAGTACATCACCTTTATAACACAGGCTTACCTGCATGTACATCACCTTTATAACACAGGCTTACCTGCATGTACATCACCTTTATAACACAGGCTTACCTGCATGTACATCACCTTTATAACACAGACTTACCTGCATGTACATCACCTTTATAAAGCAAGCTTACCTGCATGTACATCACCTTCATAAAGCAAGCTTACCTGTATGTACATCACCTTTATGAAGCAAGCTTACCTGTATGTACATCACCTTCATAAAGCAAGCTTACCTGTATGTACATCACCTTCATAAAGCAAGCTTACCTGTATGTACATCACCTTTATAAAGCAGGCTTACCTGCATGTACATCACCTTTATAAAGCAAGCTTACCTGTATGTACATCACCTTTATAAAGCAAGCTTACCTGTATGTACATCACCTTTATAAAGCAAGCTTACCTGTATGTACATCACCTTTATAAAGCAAGCTTACCTGTATGTACATCACCTTTATAAAGCAAGCTTACCTGCATGTACATCACCTTTATAAAGCAAGCTTACCTGCATGTACATCACTTTTATAAAGCAAGCATACCTGTATTTACATCACCTTTATAAAGCAAGCTTACCTGCATGTACATCACCTTTATAAAGCAAGCTTACCTGTATGTACATCACCTTTATAAAGCAAGCTTACCTGCATGTACATCACTTTTATAAAGCAAGCTTACCTGTATGTACATCACCTTTATAAAGCAAGCTTACCTGCATGTACATCACCTTTATAAAGCAAGCTTACCTGTATGTACATCACTTTTATAAAGCAAGCTTGCCTGCATGTACATCACTTTTATAAAGCAAGCTTACCTGTATGTACATCACCTTCATAAAGCAAGCGTACCTGTATGTACATCACCTTTATAAAGCAAGCTTACCTGTATGCACATCGCCTTTATAACACAGGCTTACCTACAGTACATCGCCTTTATAACACAGGCTTACCTACAGTACATCACCTTTATAACACAGGCTTACCTGCATGTACATCACCTTTATAACACAGGCTTACCTGCATGTACATCACCTTCATAACACAGGCTTACCTGCATGTACATCACCTTTATAACACAGACTTACCTGCATGTACATCACCTTTATAAAGCAAGCTTACCTGCATGTACATCACCTTTATAAAGCAAGCTTACCTGTATGTACATCACCTTTATAAAGCAAGCTTACCTGTATGTACATCACCTTTATAAAGCAAGCTTACCTGTATGTACATCACTTTTATAAAGCAGGCTTACCTGTATGTACATCACCTTTATAAAGCAAGCTTACCTGTATGTACATCACCTTTATAAAGCAAGCTTACCTGTATGTACATCACCTCCATAAAGCAAGCTTACCTGCATGTACATCACCTTCATAAAGCAAGCTTACCTGTATGTACATCACCTTTATAAAGCAAGCTTACCTGTTTGTACATCACCTTTATAAAGCAAGCTTACCTGCATGTACATCACCTTTATAAAGCAGGCTTACCTGCATATACATCACCTTTATAAAGCAAGCTTACCTGCATGTACATCACCTTTATAAAGCAAGCTTACCTGCATGTACATCACCTTTATAAAGCAAGCTTACCTGCATGTACATCACCTTTATAAAGCAGGCTTACCTGCATATACATCACCTTTATAAAGCAAGCTTACCTGTATGTACATCACCTTTATAAAGCAAGCTTACCTGCATGTACATCACCTTTATAAAGCAGGCTTACCTGCATATACATCACCTTTATAAAGCAAGCTTACCTGTATGTACATCACCTTTATAAAGCAAGCTTACCTGCATGTACATCACCTTTATAAAGCAAGCTTACCTGCATGTACATCACCTTTATAAAGCAAGCTTACCTGTATGTACATCACCTTCATAAAGCAAACTTACCTGTATGTACATCACCTTTATAAAGCAAGCTTACCTGCATGTACATCACCTTTATAAAGCAAGCTTACCTGTATGTACATCACCTTTATAAAGCAAGCTTACCTGCATGTACATCACCTTCATAAAGCAAACTTACCTGCATGTACATCACCTTTATAAAGCAAGCTTACCTGTATGTACATAACCCTTATAAAGCAAGCTTACTTGTATGTACATAACCCTTATAAATCAAGCTTACCTGTATGTACATCACCTTTATAAAGCAAGCTTACCTGTATGTACATCACCTTTATAACACAGGCTTACCTGCATGTACATCACTTTTATAAAGCAAGCTTACCTGTATGTACATCACCTTCATAAAGCAAGCTTACCTGTATGTACATCACCTTTATAAAGCAAGCTTACCTGTATGTACATCACCTTCATAAAGCAAGCTTACCTGTATGTACATCACCTTTATAAAGCAAGCTTACCTGCATGTACATCACCTTTATAAAGCAAGCTTACCTGCATGTACATCACCTTTATAAAGCAAGCTTACCTGCATGTACATCACCTTTATAAAGCAGGCTTACCTGCATATACATCACCTTTATAAAGCAAGCTTACCTGTATGTACATCACCTTTATAAAGCAAGCTTACCTGCATGTACATCACCTTTATAAAGCAGGCTTACCTGCATATACATCACCTTTATAAAGCAAGCTTACCTGTATGTACATCACCTTTATAAAGCAAGCTTACCTGCATGTACATCACCTTTATAAAGCAAGCTTACCTGCATGTACATCACCTTTATAAAGCAAGCTTACCTGTATGTACATCACCTTCATAAAGCAAACTTACCTGTATGTACATCACCTTTATAAAGCAAGCTTACCTGCATGTACATCACCTTTATAAAGCAAGCTTACCTGTATGTACATCACCTTTATAAAGCAAGCTTACCTGCATGTACATCACCTTCATAAAGCAAACTTACCTGCATGTACATCACCTTTATAAAGCAAGCTTACCTGTATGTACATAACCCTTATAAAGCAAGCTTACCTGTATGTACATAACCCTTATAAAGCAAGCTTACCTGTATGTACATCACCTTTATAAAGCAAGCTTACCTGTATGTACATCACCTTTATAACACAGGCTTACCTGCATGTACATCACTTTTATAAAGCAAGCTTACCTGTATGTACATCACCTTCATAAAGCAAGCTTACCTGTATGTACATCACCTTCATAAAGCAAGCTTACCTGTATGTACATCACCTTCATAAAGCAAGCTTACCTGTATGTACATCACCTTTATAAAGCAAGCTTACCTGTATGTACATCACCTTCATAAAGCAAGCTTACCTGTATGTACATCACCTTCATAAAGCAAGCTTACCTGTATGTACATCACCTTTATAAAGCAAGCTTACCTGTATGTACATCACCTTTATAAAGCAAGCTTACCTGTATGTACATCACCTTTATAAAGCAAGCTTACCTGCATGTACATCACCTTTATAAAGCAAGCTTACCTGTTTGTACATCACCTTTATAAAGCAAGCTTACCTGTATGTACATCACCTTTATAAAGCAAGCTTACCTGTTTGTACATCACCTTTATAAAGCAAGCTTACCTGTATGTACATCACCTTTATAAAGCAAGCTTACCTGTTTGTACATCACCTCCATAAAGCAAGCTTACCTGCATGTACATCACCTTTATAAAGCAAGCTTACCTGTATGTACATCACTTTTATAAAGCAAGCATACCTGTATTTACATCACCTTTATAAAGCAAGCTTACCTGCATGTACATCACCTTTATAAAGCAAGCTTACCTGTATGTACATCACCTTTATAACACAGGCTTACCTGCATGTACATCACCTTCATAACACAGGCTTACCTACAGTACATCACCTTTATAACACAGGCTTACCTGCATGTACATCACCTTTATAACACAGGCTTACCTGCATGTACATCACCTTTATAACACAGGCTTACCTGCATGTACATCACCTTTATAACACAGACTTACCTGCATGTACATCACCTTTATAAAGCAAGCTTACCTGTATGTACATCACCTTCATAAAGCAAGCTTACCTGCATGTACATCACCTTCATAAAGCAAGCGTACCTGTATGTACATCACCTTCATAAAGCAAGCTTACCTGCATGTACATCACCTTTATAAAGCAGGCTTACCTGCATGTACATCACATTTATAAAGCAGGCTTACCTGCATGTACATCACCTTCATAAAGCAAGCTTGCCTGCATGTACATCACCTTTATAAAGCAGGCTTACCTGCATGTACATCACCTTTATAAAGCAAGCTTACCTGTATGTACATCACCTTTATAAAGCAAGCTTACCTGTATGTACATCACTTTTATAAAGCAAGCTTACCTGTATGTACATCACCTCCATAAAGCAAGCTTACCTGTATGTACATCACCTTTATAAAGCAAGCTTACCTGCATGTACATCACCTTTATAAAGCAAGCTTACCTGTATGTACATCACCTTTATAAAGCAAGCTTACCTGCATGTACATCACCTTTATAAAGCAAGCTTACCTGTATGTACATCACTTATAAAGCAAGCTTACCTGTATGTACATAACCCTTATAAAGCAAGCTTACCTGTATGTACATCACCTTCATAAAGCAAGCGTACCTGTATGTACATCACCTTCGTAAAGCAAGCGTACCTGTATGTACATCACCTTCATAAAGCAAACTTACCTGTATGTACATCACCTTTATAAAGCAGGCTTACCTGCATGTACATCACCTTTATAAAGCAAGCTTACCTGTATGTACATCACCTTCATAAAGCAAGCTTACCTGCATGTACATCACCTTTATAAAGCAAGCTTACCTGTTTGTACATCACCTCCATAAAGCAAGCTTACCTGCATGTACATCACCTTTATAAAGCAAGCTTACCTGTATGTACATCACCTTCATAAAGCAAGCTTACCTGTATGTACATCACCTTCATAAAGCAAGCTTACCTGCATGTACATCACCTTTATAAAGCAAGCTTACCTGTATGTACATAACCTTTATAAAGCAAGCTTACCTGCATGTACATCACCTTTATAAAGCAAGCTTACCTGTATGTACATCACCTTTATAAAGCAAGCTTACCTGTATGTACATCACCTTTATAAAGCAAGCTTACCTGTATGTACATCACCTTCATAAAGCAAGCTTACCTGCATGTACATCACCTTTATAAAGCAAGCTTACCTGCATGTACATCACCTTTATAAAGCAAGCTTACCTGCATGTACATCACTTTCATAAAGCAAGCTTACCTGTATGTACATCACCTTTATAAAGCAAGCTTACCTGATATCAGGCGCGCTGGAATCATTTCAAAAGTGCTGGGCCAATTGTTTTTTTTATTTTCTTAAATTAATATATGGGTCATGCCATATAAAATCAATCAATTCTGGGAAAAGTTCCCACCTCACCACCTCACAAGAATCACAAGATTGTTGTACATGAACTACCATCGATTTCATGACGCTATGCAAAATTGAAACATTATACAATGAACATCTTGCGAGTTATGGCCCCTTGAAGTAGCTACCTAGAGGTAAGCTCGAATTCTGGATCGTTTTATTTACCATAATATTTTCAGTCATTTTTGAGCCCTCATAGCTTCATATGTGAAGGTGCTAGCCACATTAAATTTTCAGGGCTCAAAGTGTTCATGTTAGAACATGAATGTTTAGTTTTGTTTGGCCGCACTTTACTTTCTTATGCTCTGATTCATTTTTGCAGAAGCATGTTCGCAATAGGCATATAGGCTACAGGGCTAAGTTAACGGCTCAACAGACAAGTTGGACAACGTTCACATCATTGAAACTATTTTATTGGTTGATGTACACTGCATGCATTTGATTTGTGTAATCTTTGATTGGATTAAATTGTGACGTGAGCCTAGTATTTTGTTGGCGTGCATAATTTTACCATATGTCTTAGAGTGCAGGCAACGTATTTTTACCGTAACGTGTTGCGATTATAGGGGCATTAGCGGAGATACAGTGATTCGCCAGTGAAAAGCGGGGGGCCCGTTCCAGCACCAGTGATTAGCTTCATAACGCAGGTTTACCTCTATGTTCCTCAATTCGGCCTACCTTCCAGCGTTTCCCATTAATGTGTTAAACTGTGGCGGCCAGATTTATACCGCCAGTTTCAAATTGATTAAAATAATTGTACTATATGCGCAGCATAGAACCAAATATTTTACTAAAATTTCTCTGTACGGGCTTTGGTAGAAGAGTCGCTTACAAAAGCCCCTTTCTTATCACTGTACTCGCTGCCCCTCCGTACACACAAATCCTCCGCGCATAACGTACACAAACCCGCACGTGTGGATCTCCCAAATGGAAGCTGCATTTCCTCGCAGACTGCGCGCGGAGCAGAACAACGGTCTGTCTTCGGAGGAGATTTGAGACGGGTAACAGTTAGTAGTATGTTTGTGAAAGTTATCTTTGTCTCTCAGTTTTTAACAGGCTCTGGCGTGGCCCCCAGGAGCCAAGACCGGTGCTATGTCCGAATCAGCGCCTTTCCATACTACTGAGTGTGTATGCAGTAGACAGTACACACTATGCCAGTACACAGGACACAGTAGATAGGACTATTTGACACAGCTTAGTTTTTGAAGCTCACTTCCTGGGCTGTCCGATATCATCTGGGGATTTTAAGTACACTAGTACTAGTACTAGTACACTAATACTCAGTAGTATGGAGCGGCGTTGATTTGGACACAGGCCATGTCTTGTTGAGTGTTGCTCTCACAGAACTCTCTGGAGCCCATGCGTTCGGCCCAGAAAAGGTTCTTCAGGCCACTTTTTCAATGCAAGTCAATGGCACCAAATGCAGTCAAAATACTAAGCCAATAAATTATGTACATCACCTTTAGAAAGCAGCTTTACCTGTACGCAGTGGGTTTAATAGCACATGTAACTAAGGATGGATATCGTTAGGATTTTATCGATACCGATCCCGGTAATGCTTATTGATACCAATACTTATCGATATTGATACTACTCTCCATAATTTTGTTTAAAAAAAAGAGACGTTGTGAAATGAATTAAGTTATTTTATTATTACTTTTAGCAGAAATAAGTTATTGTGATAAAATGAAATGTAATTGTTTCCTCAGTTTCCTGACAGTATATAATGAGGGGACCAATTGCTATAAATAAATGTCTGGTAGTGTGTTTTGTTGCTGCTTCACTACAAATACAATAAACTTAAATGAACACGATTATAGATAACCAAAGAACTATACATTTTCAGATGATACAGCTATCCTCAGCCTACTGCACAAGGACACTAATCCTTCAGAGTATTTCACCAAAATAGAGCATTTTGTGCCGTGGTGTCATGCCAACCATCTTCCTATAAATGTCAGGAAGACAAAGGAGATGGTTCTGGACCCTAGGTGAGTGAGCGATCCTAGCCCAGTGATGAGCCAATGAGTCAAGTGTGTTCCTATAAGTATCTTGGCGTCCACTTGGATAATAGCTTTAGCTGGAACGCCCATGTTGATAGTGTGTGTTCTCGTCTACAACAGAGATTATATTTTTTACGTAGACTCAGGGTGTATGGTGTGGACCAGAAGATTGTTTTTATTCTACCAGGCTGTTCTAGAGAGCATCATTAGGTATGGGATGTCAGCATGGTATGGCAATCTTACTGTACAGTCAAAAAACAAGCTTGCTCGTTTGGTACAGACAACCATGAAGGTTATGGGAAAAAACAAGATTTTGTCATATTCTCCATGCCGAGTATGAGATCTTGCTCTCTGGTAGAAGATTAACAAAAACTCATTTGCGCCTTCCTCAATTATGATTTTAAATAAAGCCGCTTGAGGCTACAGGGATTGTGCAATAGCTTATGGTGTTCTATCACTGGTTGTGTAATATGTGCAATATGTGTAGTATTTGACTGTAAGGCAGATTTATGTGCACAGCATGCGAGTCCAAGACAAATTTCCCTACAGGGACAATAACGTGTATCGTATCGTATAGTTCTTGAGCTTCTCAGAAGCTAACAGAATAATAGTTATAAATAATAAATAATACAGCGGTGGTGAATGGGTTGGGGTTGGGTGGTGAATGGGTTGGGGTTGGGTGGTGAATGGGTTGGGGTTGGGTGGTGAATGGGTTGGGCTTGGGTGGTGAATGGGTTGGGCTTGGGTGGTGAATGGGTCGGGCTTGGTGGTGAATGGGTCGGGCTTGGTGGTGAATGGGTCGGGCTTGGGTGGTGAA
Source organism: Synaphobranchus kaupii (assembly GCA_029718625.1). Classification (NCBI taxonomy): domain Eukaryota; kingdom Metazoa; phylum Chordata; class Actinopteri; order Anguilliformes; family Synaphobranchidae; genus Synaphobranchus; species Synaphobranchus kaupii. The sequence goes on from CM056389.1 coordinate 4,772,197, forward strand.
TGGGTCGGGGTTGGGTGGTGAATGGGTCGGGGTTGGGTGGTGAATGGGTCGGGGTTGGGTGGTGAATGGGTCGGGGTTGGGTGGTGAATGGGTCGGGGTTGGGTGGTGAATGGGTCGGGGTTGGGTGGTGAATGGGTTGGGCTTGGGTGGTGAATGGGTTGGGCTTCGGTGGTGAATGGGTTGGGCTTGGGTGGTGAATGGGTTGGGGTTGGGTGGTGAATGGGTTGGGGTTGGGTGGTGAATGGGTTGGGGTTGGGTGGTGAATGGGTTGGGGTTGGGTGGTGAATGGGTTGGGGTTGGGTGGTGAATGGGTTGGGGTTGGGTGGTGAATGGGTTGGGCTTGGGTGGTGAATGGGTTGGGGTTGGGTGGTGAATGGGTTGGGGTTGGGTGGTGAATGGGTTGGGGTTGGGTGGTGAATGGGTTGGGGTTGGGTGGTGAATGGGTTGGGCTTGGGTGGTGAATGGGTTGGGCTTGGGTGGTGAATGGGTTGGGGTTGGGTGGTGAATGGGTTGGGGTTGGGTGGTGAATGGGTTGGGGTTGGGTGGTGAATGGGTTGGGCTTGGGTGGTGAATGGGTTGGGCTTGGGTGGTGAATGGGTTGGGCTTGGGTGGTGAATGGGTTGGGGTTGGGTGGTGAATGGGTTGGGGTTGGGTGGTGAATGGGTTGGGCTTAGGTGGTGAATGGGTTGGGCTTGGGTGGTGAATGGGTAGGGCTTGGGTGGTGAATGGGTAGGGCTTGGGTGGTGAATGGGTTGGGCTTGGGTGGTGAATGGGTTGGGCTTGGGTGGTGAATGGGTTGGGCTTGGGTGGTGAATGGGTTGGGCTTGGGTGGTGAATGGGTCGGGGTTGGGTGGTGAATGGGTCGGGGTTGGGTGGTGAATGGGTCGGGGTTGGGTGGTGAATGGGTCGGGCTTGGGTGGTGAATGGGTTGGGCTTGGGTGGTGAATGGGTTGGGCTTGGTGGTGAATGGGTTGGGCTTGGGTGGTGAATGGGTTGGGGTTGGGTGGTGAATGGGTTGGGGTTGGGTGGTGAATGGGTTGGGCTTGGGTGGTGAATGGGTTGGGCTTGGGTGGTGAATGGGTCAGGCTTGGGTGGTGAATGGGTTGGGTGTTTCTTAAACTGCTATCCCCTGAAGGAGCGGGGGCTGCCGCTTGACTGACGTTAGCTATAGGATGAGGAACATGTTTCAAAAGCTTTTAAAACTAATGCTGAAGACATTGTTAGATTACCAGCGTTATTATAACATAGTAACAGCGCTGGACAATTATGTGTTGCTAAGAGCACTGGATTTGTTTTTCAGTACTTTAGTGACTCAGGTTTTGAATAAACATAAATGACTCCCGCACTGTACCTTGCAGTAATCCTGTGATTCAGGTTTAGAAAAAAATCCAATAGTTTTGGCAACAAAAACAGCTTCGGTTAGTAGTGAGCTGAAGCAATTACTTGTGTGCGACTGGGGCCTGAGGCCATATTTAGTTGAGGCTTGTGGGGGATGTAGTTCTATGGGGAGAGCCATGTTGAGTTGTAGTCTTCTCTGACAGCCATTTCAGGAGTTGGGAGCTGCATAAGGGCTGACTGAGCGACAGGAAGCAGGAAGCTATGATGGGTCATCATTAAAAAGAATTAAATGGTAAACATTCCTCTAACCATTAGCAGCTGTAAATAGCTTCTGTTTTTGCACCTGGGGAGGGGTGGGCGGGTTGAATCAATTGACTATTAGAAAATTAGCCTCTTCCGGGAAACTGCAGTTCTGAGTACCATCAAAGTTCACACACATTACCAGGCTCAACAGCATTGGATCTGATATGTGCCAATGGTACGGCCACTACAAGCCAATTACTAGGGGTCGACCGATTATCGGCCTGGCCGATAATCGGATCCGATATTCATAATTTTTCCAATTATTGGAGTCGTTATTTTGTATGATCTGATTGGCGATTAAATGAAAAAAAAAAATTTAAATGCGCTCCTTGCGGCAAAATGCACTCGGCTTGCAGGCGGCTCTGATGCAGTCGCCTCTCTCTGGCTCAATGTCCCGCCGGCAGCATTATTGGATTGGCTATACATCACGGGTAAAAAATAGCCAATCTGTACTCCGCATGAGTTGGAGTAAAAAAGCGTTAAAGCTTTCACCTCCGTTGTGAATCATACATAAAGTCCTCGCGCAAATATCAGTTATTTGCAGTTGGTACGTCGACTAATATAGTTAATGACTGGAAGAAAGCAAAGTAGTCCGCACTCAATTTAGTTTTGTTTTATTTATCTTTCTTTTTTTTGACACGGGCGTTTCGGCTGACAAGCCTTCCTCAGCGTGCACAAAGTGCACCCACCATGCAGGTCACTTTTTTGCTTTCTTCCCGTCACCTCCCTTGTGAATTAAATTCCGTTGCCTTTTTTGCCCTTCTTTAGTACTAAACGGGATGGGTAGCAAGCTACATGAACGCGAGTGTTATTCAACACCAATAGCTAACGTTGAGTCTCGTAGCTAATTAGCTAACGTTACTGGAATGCGATAGCTATTGTAACGTTAACAAGTTTATTTGTTGGCCGTTAATTTAGACAGCTGGCTAGCAAAAAACTTGACATAACGTTATTTCTTGCACATCAGGCTGGTCATACTCTGTAAGCATGATAATACTCCGCCAAATACTCCGCCAATAACGTTGTTTTGAATGACCGGTTCCCTGTTATCACATGTTAATACTGTGCACAAAGAACCCATGAGAAAGACAGACCCAAAAAGGCAACGAACAGAACAGGCATCTTCTCGTGGCCTTATTGATGAGATGTTCAGTTCTCTGCTAGGACACCACGCAGGTGACACGTCAGCCAAAGCCTGCATTGATGATGAGCTGCATATCTACCTCAAAGAGCCAGTGATTGACAGGCGAAAGGCGGATCCACTGCAATGGTGGAGACAGAATGAAGCGCGCTTCAAGTTACTTGCTTCACAAGCCAGAAAATATCTCTGCTCACCACCTTCCTCCGTACCAAGTGAGCGTGTTTTTAGTGAAGTCACAGCAATCTGAAAGTAACAGGATCCGTCTCACAGTAGAGCATGCGGAACAACTGTGCTTTCTGCACCACAACCTGGTGCTGTTGAATTGGGAGTACTGAGGGGTTATTGGGGACAGGGACTTGGAGAGAAGGATTCAAATTTTAATTTAAGTTTTACTGGTTTTATTTATTTTTACAGGAAGAAAACCTTTAGGGAGCTATTTAGTTAATTATTTTTATCTATTTAAAATTTCAGTTCAGTTTATAAGAAATGTGCTAGGAGCTCCCTGCACTTTATTTGCTCTGTTTTCTAGCATTTAATTAAACATTAAAGGCATTTAAAGGATGTTTTGTGTTGGAGTTTGTGTTACTGTGAATAATTTTGACACAAAAATGTTCATTTTTACTGCAAATGCATATCGGCTATCGTCCCCTTGATTACTAATAATCGGTATCGGTATCGGCCCAGAAAAAACCATATCCGTCGACCCCTACCAATTACATCAAAGTATCTTAAAGAACATGGCTGCTGCGTCTCATCGAGCCCGTCTCTGACTCTGGAGCCCGTCTCTGACTCTAGAGCCCGTCTCTGACTCTGGAGCCTGTCTCTGATTCTGGAGCCCGTCTCTGACTCTGGAGCCCGTCTCTGACTCTAGAGCCCGTCTCTGACTCTGGAGCCCGTCTCTGATTCTGGAGCCCGTCTCTGTTTCTGGAGCCCGTCTCTGATTCTGGAGCCCGTCTCTGACTCTGGAGCCTGTCTCTGACTCTGGAGCCCGTCTCTGACTCTAGAGCCCGTCTCTGACTCTGGAGCCCGTCTCCGACTCTGGAGCCAGTCTCTTCATACTTAGACTTTTTTCTGAACCCACTGTCGACAAAACACAAAAGCTACATCAAAGACACATATGATTTCATAAACAAAATAAAAAATGCCAAAATACCGGAAGAAGCCATCCTGTTCACCATAAGACATAGATAGTCTATACACCAACATAAACACAACAGCGGGATTAACAGCAGTAAAAACATGGATGGAAAAGTACCCGGACAACAATCGACCGGATACAATCCTCCTGCAATTACTGGAGATAAGCCTCACCAAAAATGACTTTGAATTCAATAAAGAATTCTTCTTACAGACCAGCGGCACAGCTATGGGAAAAAAATTTGCACCAGCTTATGCCAACATTTACATGGCACATTGGGAGGAGACTGTTTTAGAAAAATGTCCCAAACTTCCCACTAATTATATTAGGTATTTAGATGACATCTGGGGAACATGGACACATAGCTCAGAAGATTTCAAACACTTCATTCAGATCCTCAACACGCACCATACATCTATCACAATTAAACACACCACACACTATGAACATATTGATTTTTTGGACACTACCACATACAAGGGGCCCTCATTTCCCCAAACACACACATTAGACACTAAAGTTTTCTTTAAAGACACAGACACACATGCACTCTTACACAAGGACAGTCTCCACCCGAAACATACATTCAGAGGCCTGATTAAATCCCAATTGCTAAGGTTCAACAGAATCTGCACACAGATTACAGACTTTGAGGAGGCTACCAAAACCCTCTTCAATGCATTAAAACCAAGGGGGTATTCCAGATCGTTCCTCAGACAGATTCGGAAAACCTTCTTGGCTACAAAACAACAGGACACTAGAAAAATAATTCCACTTCTCACCACCTACTCGACATTCAGCCAAATAGCGAACAGAAAAATTAAACAGAACCTGGCCAGGATTCTGCAAAACACAGATTTGCTTCTAGAATACAAAATCGTTTCGGCCTACAAAAAAAAAAAAAAACCTTAAGAATCATCTGGTTAGTAGTAAACTACCGGAAATCAACATTTTACCCACACAAGGCCCGATATTTTACAAACAGGCCACAACAGTGAAAAACAACACTACAAACACAACATACCTTATTAAACAAACACTCACAGTTAACACATATAACTGCATATATGTCATAAAGTGCAAACACTGCAACATAATATACACTACTCACAAAAAGTTAGGGATATTTGGCTTTCGGGTGAAATTTATGGAAAATGTAAGTTCACGCTACAGTGATATACGTATCATGAAAGTAGGGCATTTAAGTAGAAGCATGCAATGGTGATTTCCTCATCTCAAACAATTTCTTGAAACAAAAGCCAACAACAGTGGTGGGTATACCACAACAAAAATGTCAATGTCTCAATAACTTGTCATGTGCCCTTGAGCATCAATTACAGCTTGACAACGACGTCTCATGCTGTTCACAAGTCGACTTATTGTCTGCTGAGGCATGGCATCCCACTCTTCTTGAAGGGCGGCCCTCAGGTCATTGAGGTTCTGGGGTACAGAGTTACGAGCCTCTACACGGTGAGTCAGCTGATCCCATAGGTTTTCTATGGGATTCAGGTCTGGAGAAAGTGCAGGCCACTCCATTTGAGGTACCCCAGTCTCCAGCAGCCTTTCCCTAATGATGCGACCTCGATGAGCTGGAGCATTGTCGTCCATGAAGATGAAATTAGGCCTGTGTTGTTCATGCAGGGGCACAATGACTGGATTAATGATGTTATTCAGGTAGTATGGGCTTGTCACTGTACCATTCACAAAGTGTAGGGCAGTTCTGTATTGACTAGACACACCTGCCCACACTGTAACACCGCCACCACCAAAGGGTCGTCTGGTGACAACAGTGGCTGATGCATAGCGCTCTCCTTGACGTCTCCAACATCGTTGGCGGCCATCATTTCTGCTCAACGTGAATCGACTTTCATCAGAGAACAGCACTGAGGCCCACTGGTCCCTCGTCCAGCGTAAATGCTCCCTGGCCCATGCAAGACGATGACGCCTGTGCCTGGTGGTGTGGTCAGGTACCCTTGCAGGTCGTCTAGCACGCAGACCACGCTGATGTAAACGGTTTCGAATGGTCTGACGTGACACTTGGGTGCCTCTCACCTCCCTTAAATGTGCCTGGAGTTGAGTGGCATTCATCATCCGGTTCCGCAGGGCACTGTTCACAATGAAGCGGTCATCAGTGTGGGATGTGGCCAAAGGACGTCCACTTCTATGCCTTTCTGTGACTCTTCCAGTCTCTCTGTATCTCTGTTGCAACCTACTGATGACACTCTGTGACACTCTAAGCTCAGTGGCCACTTCCCTCTGAGAACATCCTGTTTGAAGCCTCGCAATGGCGAGGTACTGTTGATCAATTGTTAGGTGTCGTCTTGGTCTCATGATGTCAAAATGTGAACAGCATGATGAAGATGACTTTAAATACCAATTCTAATTGAACCAGGAAATTTATTGGTCGATTCATGGATCAAACAACTGTTGTGAATTTTGCCGTTCAGCTCCTTGTTAGAGAACAGCAAGTTGTGCAAAAAGTACTGAAACATTGAATAGTTGGACATGTGCATTCAAAAGTTTAGAGAAGGTCAAATTAATTTCACCTGTAAAGGTTATAGTGCATTTTAGGTTCATCCTGAAATTTCACCCGAAAGCCGAATAGCCGAACGTTTTGTGAGTAGTGTATATATATATATATTATCATAATTTTTTAACAGCTGTATACTTCAAACCCTATGTGGATGTGATATGATTGCGATCATTGTTGTATGGCCTGGCTCAAGTTAAACCCTTTGTAAAACATGAACAAATACAGACAGAGAATGAATGCCATAGAACTTTTTTTTATTATCTAGACAGTCAGTCATAACTGAAAAAGAACATAAATAAAAATAAATAAATAATTCCTTTTCAAGTGAACACAGACTGGGACTGGGGCTGGTGACAGAGCACCTCTCTTTAAATGGCACAGTCAAGCCGGAAAGTCTGCACACCCCTTTCACCTTCTCCTCATTTTATTACATTACAGACTTATACTACAATAGATTGAGTTCATTTTTTGCCTCAAACATCTACACACAATAGCCAATAATGACGAAGTGAAAACAGGTTTTTAGAAAATATGCAATTTTATTTTACTGACAAAAATAGGTTATTTAGGGGTTACATATCTGTACACACCCTTTAGCCTAATACTTGGTTGCTGCACCTTTGGCAGCGATTACAGCTTCAAGGCGTCTTGGGAAAGAAGCTACGAGCTTGGCACACTTGTTTCTGGACATTTTTGCCCATTCCTCTTGGCATATCCTTGCAAGCTGCATCAGGTTGGATGGGGAGCGTCGGCACACAGCCATTTTCAGCTCTTTCCACAGATGTTCAATTGGATTCAGGTCTGGGCTCTGGCCGGGCCACTCAAGGACATGCACAGACTTTCTCCGAAGCCACTCCTTTGTTCTTTTGGCTGTGTGCTTCGGGTCGTTGTCATGTTGGAAGGTAAACCTTCGCCCCAATCTGAGGTCCAGAGCGCTCTGGAGCAGGTTTTTTTCAAGGATCTCGGTGTACTTAGCTGCATTCATCTTTCCCTCTATCAGTACTAGTCGCCCTGTTCCCGCTGCTGAAAAACATCCCCACATCATGATGCTGCCACCGCCATGCTTCACTGTAGGGATGGTATTAGCCAGGTGATGAGCGGTGCCTGGTTTCCTCCAGATGTGACGCTTGGTATTCAGGCCAAAAAGTTCAATTTTCGTTTCATCAGACCAGAGAATCTTGATTCTCATGGTTTGAGAGTCCTCTAGGTGCCTTTTGGCAAACTCCAAGCGGGCTGTGATGTGCCTTTTACTAAGGAGGGGCTTCTGTCTGGCCACTCTACCATAAAGGCCTGATTGGTGGAGTGCTGCCTGGATGGTTGATCTTCTGAAAGGTTCTCCCATCTCCACAAGGATACGCTGGAGCTCTGTCAGAGTGACCCTCGGGTTCCTGCTCACCTCCTTGGCCAAGGCCCGTCTTCCCCGATTGCTCAATTTGGCCGGGCGGCCAGGTCTAGGAAGATTCTTGGTGGTTCCAAACTTCGTCCATTTACGAATGATGGTGGCCACTGTGCTCTTTGGGACCTGTAAAGCTGCAGAGATTTTTCCGTACCCTTCTCCAGATCTATGCCTTGACACAATCCTGTTTCTGAGGTCTGCAGATAATTCCTTTGACCCCATGGCTTGGAGTTTGCTCTGACATGCACTGTCAACTGTGGGACCTTACGTAGGCAGGTGTTGGCAATCCCCAATCATGTCCAATCAATTGAATTTATCACAGGTGGACTCCAATTAAGTTGTAGAAACATCTCAAGCAGTATCAGTGGAAACAAAATGCACCTTAGCTCACTTTTGGGTGTCATATCAACACTTGTGTACATATGATATTTTACATTTAGATTTTTAATAAATTAGCACACATGTCTAAAAACCTGTTTTCACTTTGTCATTATGGGCTATTTTGTGTAGAATTCTGAGACAAAAAATGAACTCAATCTATTGTAGAATATGTCAGTAACGTAATAAAATGTGGAGAAGGTGAAAGGGGTGTGCAGACTTTCCGGCTTGACTGTAATTTGAGAAATAAAGCAACATCTGAACAGCAAAACACTTCCCCAGCAAAGACATTGTGCAGTTAAACTGAGCAAAGACATTGGGCAGTTAAACTGAACAAAGACATTGGGCAGTTAAACTGAGCAAAGACATTGGGCAGTTAAACTGAGCAAAGACATTGGGCAGTTAAACTGAGCAAAGACATTGGGCAGTTAAACTGAGCAAAGACATTGGGCAGTTAAACTGAGCAAAGACATTGTGCAGTTAAACTGAGCAAAGACATTGGGCAGTTAAACTGAGCAAAGACATTGGGCAGTTAAACTGAGCAAAGACATTGGGCAGTTAAACTGAGCAAAGACATTGTGCAGTTAAACTGAGCAAAGACATTGGGCAGTTAAACTGAGCAAAGACATTGTGCAGTTAAACTGAGCAAAGACATTGTGCAGTTAAACTGAGCAAAGACATTGTGCAGTTAAACTGAGCAAAGACATTGTGCAGTTAAACTGAGCAAAGACATTGGGCAGTTAAACTGAGCAAAGACATTGTGCAGTTAAACTGAGCAAAGACATTGGGCAGTTAAACTGAGCAAAGACATTGTGCAGTTAAACTGAGCAAAGACATTGGGCAGTTAAACTGAGCAAAGACATTGTGCAGTTAAACTGAGCAAAGACATTGTGCAGTTAAACTGAGCAAAGACATTGTGCAGTTAAACTGAGCAAAGACATTGTGCAGTTAAACTGAGCAAAGACATTGGGCAGTTAAACTGAGCAAAGACATTGGGCAGTTAAACTGAGCAAAGACATTGGGCAGTTAAACTGAGCAAAGACATTGGGCAGTTAAACTGAGCAAAGACATTGGGCAGTTAAACTGAGCAAAGACATTGGGCAGTTAAACTGAGCAAAAACATTGGGCAGTTAAACTGAGCAAAGACATTGGGCAGTTAAACTGAGCAAAGACATTGGGCAGTTAAACTGAGCAAAGACATTGGGCAGTTAAACTGAGCAAAGACATTGGGCAGTTAAACTGAGCAAAGACATTGGGCAGTTAAACTGAGCAAAGACATTGGGCAGTTAAACTGAGCAAAGACATTGGGCAGTTAAACTGAGCAAAGACATTGGGCAGTTAAACTGAGCAAAGACATTGTGCAGTTAAACTGAGCAAAGACATTGTGCAGTTAAACTGAGCAAAGACATTGGGCAGTTAAACTGAGCAAAGACATTGTGCAGTTAAACTGAGCAAAGACATTGGGCAGTTAAACTGAGCAAAGACATTGGGCAGTTAAACTGAGCAAAGACATTGGGCAGTTAAACTGAGCAAAGACATTGGGCAGTTAAACTGAGCAAAGACATTGGGCAGTTAAACTGAGCAAAGACATTGGGCAGTTAAACTGAGCAAAGACATTGGGCAGTTAAACTGAGCAAAGACATTGTGCAGTTAAACTGAGCAAAGACATTGTGCAGTTAAACTGAGCAAAGACATTGTGCAGTTAAACTGAGCAAAGACATTGGGCAGTTAAACTGAGCAAAGACATTGGGCAGTTAAACTGAGCAAAGACATTGGGCAGTTAAACTGAGCAAAGACATTGGGCAGTTAAACTGAGCAAAGACATTGGGCAGTTAAACTGAGCAAAGACATTGGGCAGTTAAACTGAGCAAAGACATTGGGCAGTTAAACTGAGCAAAGACATTGGGCAGTTAAACTGAGCAAAGACATTGGGCAGTTAAACTGAGCAAAGACATTGTGCAGTTAAACTGAGCAAAGACATTGGGCAGTTAAACTGAGCAAAGACATTGTGCAGTTAAACTGAGCAAAGACATTGTGCAGTTAAACTGAGCAAAGACATTGGGCAGTTAAACTGAGCAAAGACATTGGGCAGTTAAACTGAGCAAAGACATTGGGCAGTTAAACTGAGCAAAGACATTGGGCAGTTAAACTGAGCAAAGACATTGGGCAGTTAAACTGAGCAAAGACATTGGGCAGTTAAACTGAACAAAGACATTGGGCAGTTAAACTGAGCAAAGACATTGGGCAGTTAAACTGAGCAAAGACATTGGGCAGTTAAACTGAGCAAAGACATTTGGCAGTTAAACTGAGCAAAGACATTGGGCAGTTAAACTGAGCAAAGACATTGGGCACACGTCGGAGCTCCAAATGTCAGTTGTAAAGCTAATCTCCTGCATGTCTTTTAGCCTAAGTTGGCAACACTAGTGCTACCCCTCGAAACTAAAGCCTCGCATACTGTACACATCGCCGTTTTAATGGTGGGATTTTCCAGTGTAAAATATTGCCAAATTGCTGACATGCTAGCACCGCACGTGTTGCTGTTTGCCTGTGTTGCGTAAATGAGCTATCATCACGTGACGTGATATCGGATCGGCGCATAGACTCGCGTACTCGCAGATACCCCATCCAGCATTTTAGACTCGTGTACTCACAGATACCCCATCCAGCATTTTAGACTCGCGTACTCGCAGATACCCCATCCAGCATTTTAGACTCGCATACTCGCAGATACCCCATCCAGCATTTTAGACTCGCGTACTCGCAGATACCCCATCCAGCATTTTAGACTCGCATACTCGCAGATACCCCATCCAGCATTTTAGACTCGCGTACTCGCAGATACCCCATCCAGCATTTTAGACTCGCGTACTCGCAGATACCCCATCCAGCATTTTAGACTCGCGTACTCGCAGATACCCCATCCAGCATTTTAGACTCGTGTACTCACAGATACCCCATCCAGCATTTTAGACTCGCGTACTCGCAGATACCCCATCCAGCATTTTAGACTCGCGTACTCGCAGATACCCCATCCAGCATTTTAGACTCGCATACTCGCAGATACCCTATCCAGCATTTTAGACTCGCATACTCGCAGATACCCCATCCAGCATTTTAGACTCGCGTACTCGCAGATACCCCATCCAGCATTTTAGACTCGCGTACTCGCAGATACCCCATCCAGCATTTTAGACTCGCGTACTCGCAGATACCCCATCCAGCATTTTAGACTCGCATACTCGCAGATACCCGATCCAGCATTTTAGACTCGTGTACTCACAGATACCCCATCCAGCATTTTAGACTCGCGTACTCGCAGATACCCCATCCAGCATTTTAGACTCGCATACTCGCAGATACCCGATCCAGCATTTTAGACTCGCATACTCGCAGATACCCCATCCAGCATTTTAGACTCGCATACTCGCAGATACCCCATCCAGCATTTTAGACTCGCATACTCGCAGATACCCGATCCAGCATTTTAGACTCGCATACTCGCAGATACCCCATCCAGCATTTTAGACTCGCATACTCGCAGATACCCCATCCAGCATTTTAGACTCGCATACTCGCAGATACCCCATCCAGCATTTTAGACTCACGTACTCACAGATACCCCATCCAGCATTTTAGACTCGCGTACTCACAGATACCCCATCCAGCATTTTAGACTCGCGTACTCACAGATACCCCATCCAGCATTTTAGACTCGCATACTCGCAGATACCCCATCCAGCATTTTAGACTCGCGTACTCGCAGATACCCCATCCAGCATTTTAGACTCGCGTACTCGCAGATACCCCATCCAGCATTTTAGACTCGCATACTCGCAGATACCCCATCCAGCATTTTAGACTCGCGTACTCACAGATACCCCATCCAGCATTTTAGACTCGCGTACTCACAGATACCCCATCCAGCATTTTAGACTCGCGTACTCACAGATACCCCATCCAGCATTTTAGACTCGCGTACTCACAGATACCCCATCCAGCATTTTAGACTCGCGTACTCACAGATACCCCATCCAGCATTTTAGACTCGTGTACTCGCAGATGCCCCATCCAGCATTTTAGACTCGTGTACTCGCAGATACCCCATCCAGCATTTTAGACTCGCGTACTCACAGATACCCCATCCAGCATTTTAGACTCGCGTACTCACAGATACCCCATCCAGCATTTTAGACTCGCGTACTCACAGATACCCCATCCAGCATTTTAGACTCGCGTACTCGCAGATACCCCATCCAGCATTTTAGACTTGCGTACTCACAGATACCCCATCCAGCATTTTAGACTCGCGTACTCACAGATACCCCATCCAGCATTTTAGACTCGCGTACTCACAGATACCCCATCCAGCATTTTAGACTCGCGTACTCACAGATACCCCATCCAGCATTTTAGACTTGCGTACTCACAGATACCCCATCCAGCATTTTAGACTTGCGTACTCACAGATACCCCATCCAGCATTTTAGACTCGCGTACTCGCAGATACCCCATCCAGCATTTTAGACTCGCGTACTCACAGATACCCCATCCAGCATTTTAGACTCGCGTACTCACAGATACCCCATCCAGCATTTTAGACTCGTGTACTCGCAGATGCCCCATCCAGCATTTTAGACTCGCGTACTCACAGATACCCCATCCAGCATTTTAGACTCGCATACTCGCAGATGCCCCATCCAGCATTTTAGACTCGCGTACTCGCAGATACCCCATCCAGCATTTTAGACTTGTGTACTCGCAGATGCCCCATCCAGCATTTTAGACTCGCGTACTCGCAGATACCCGATCCAGCATTTTAGACTCGCGTACTCGCAGATACCCGATCCAGCATTTTAGACTCGTGTACTCGCAGATACCCCATCCAGCATTTTAGACTCGTGTACTCGCAGATACCCCATCCAGCATTTTAGACTCGCGTACTCGCAGATACCCCATCCAGCATTTTAGACTCGCGTACTCACAGATACCCCATCCAGCATTTTAGACTCGCGTACTCACAGATACCCCATCCAGCATTTTAGACTCGCGTACTCACAGATACCCCATCCAGCATTTTAGACTCGCGTACTCACAGATACCCCATCCAGCATTTTAGACTCGCGTACTCACAGATACCCCATCCAGCATTTTAGACTCGCGTACTCACAGATACCCCATCCAGCATTTTAGACTCGCATACTCGCAGATACCCCATCCAGCATTTTAGACTCGCGTACTCGCAGATACCCCATCCAGCATTTTAGACTCGCATACTCGCAGATACCCCATCCAGCATTTTAGACTCGCGTACTCACAGATACCCCATCCAGCATTTTAGACTCGCGTACTCACAGATACCCCATCCAGCATTTTAGACTCGCGTACTCACAGATACCCCATCCAGCATTTTAGACTCGCGTACTCACAGATACCCCATCCAGCATTTTAGACTCGTGTACTCACAGATACCCCATCCAGCATTTTAGACTCGTGTACTCGCAGATACCCCATCCAGCATTTTAGACTCGTGTACTCGCAGATGCCCCATCCAGCATTTTAGGCTACATCGGAGGCATTTCCGATACTGGTATCGGTATGGGAACAACTCTACCAATTACAATATTTAATTTTATTCTCCTTTTCAAATCCTATTCTCAAGTCCTCTAGGCTGTGTCTGTAACCATGCAGTTGGGGGTACATTCGTTCCAGGCCCAAACCTCTCAATGAACTTCTGGTATTATCCAAAAACGTTTCTGCTTAACCCTGTGAAACCCAAACATTGATGCAATTGGAGAAAAAAAAAAAAAAAAAAAATTTCTCGTAAAACCTTGTTGTAGGAGACCTCTGAGGAGAAATATGTTGAAAAATGAGCATATTTGTTTTAGTTTCTGAAAATGTTGTAAAAATGCAAAGTTGGGCTTGAGTGGTAGCAGAAATGCTCATTATGCTTCCTATTAATACTCAGACACTGTAAGATTAATACTCAGACACTGTAAGATTAATACTCAGACACTAAGATTAATACTCAGACACTGTAAGATTAATACTCAGTCAAGACACTGTAAGATTAATACTCAGACACTGTAAGATTAATACTCAGACACTGTAAGATTAATACTCAGACACTGTAAGATTAATACTCAGACACTGTAAGGGGGAGTGTAAGGTTTGGAGAACCAAACGCCACAACCAAGGAATCTGAAAGCGTATTTCATTAGAAATACGCCACTAAGCGGACAGCTCCGCAGTAACAGGGGAAATGAAACAAAATAATGGGAATGAAAACCTCCCGGCATAAGCCAACACAAAACAACCCCAAAAGAGGGCAAACTCGGCGATCACGAGTAATAAACAACAAAGGAACCTCACGCACTCACACAACAGGCGTAGATTCAAACACTGGAACGGAGGACCTCCGATAGATTGCCTCAATGTCGTCAAACAAAAGAACGACCGCAGAAACAACAGCAGGCTGCCAGAAACCATGACAGACGGTTTTAAAATTCAAACATTACAGTTTGGTTGCTATAATAACATTGATTAAAAAACACCTGTTGAACCTTTATTCTTATTTTATTGGTCAACTCCTCAAATTATCGTTGATATTAGTCTCCATGGCTCCCTATTCGGTGTGATACAGGATGAAGCAGTATAGCAGAGACGGACATCACACTCGATGTAGTTGAAGTCGAAAGTTGACATACACCTTAACCAAATCCATTTAAACTCAGTTTTTCACAATTCCAGACATTTAAATCCTCGTAAACATTCCCTGTTTTACGTCAGTTAGGATCACAACTTTATTTTAAGAATGCGAAAGGTCAGAATAATAGTAGAGAATAATTTTTTTCAGCTTTTATTTCTTTC
This sequence comes from Synaphobranchus kaupii, assembly GCA_029718625.1. Taxonomy (NCBI): domain Eukaryota; kingdom Metazoa; phylum Chordata; class Actinopteri; order Anguilliformes; family Synaphobranchidae; genus Synaphobranchus; species Synaphobranchus kaupii. Next base: position 4,787,291 of record CM056389.1, read on the forward strand.
ATCACATTCCCAGTGGGTCAGAAGTTTACATACACTCTGTTAGTATTTGGTTGCATTGCCTTTAAATTGTTTAACTTGGGTCAAACGTTTCGGGTAGCATAAGCTTGTCACAATAAGTTGCTGGAATTTTGGCCCGTTCCTCCTGACAGAACTGGTGTAACTGAGTCAGGTTTGTAGGCCTCCTTGCTCACACACGCTTTTTCAGTTCAGTTCTGCCCACAAATTTTCAATTGGATTGAGGTCAGGACTTTGTGATGGCCACTCCAATACCTTGACTTTGTTGTCCTTAAGCCATTTTGCCACAACTTCGGAAGTATGCTTTGGGTCATTGACCATTTGGAAGAGTCATTTGCGACCAAGCTTTAACTTCCTGGCTGATGTCTTGAGATGTTGCTTCAATATATCCACATCATTTTTCTTCCTCATGATGCCATCTATTTTATGAAGTGAACCAGTCCCTCCTGCAGCAAAGCACCCCCACAACATGATGCTGCCACCCCTGTGCTTCATGGTTGGGATGGTGTTCCTCAGCTTGCAAGCCTCACCCTTTTTCCTCCAAACATAACGATGGTCATTATGGCCAAACAGTTCATCAGACAAGAGGGCATTTCTCCAAAAAGTAAGATCTTTGTCCCCATGTGCAGTTGCAAACTAGTCTGGCTTTTTTTATTGCGGTTTTGGAGTAGTGGCTTCTTCCTTGCTGATCAGCCTTTCAGGTTATGTCGATATATGACTCGTTTTACTGTGGATATACAGTTGTGTTAAAAAAAATAGCAGTACAACATCAGTAACCTGATGAACCACTGTTATTAGTAGTAGTGATATTTCTGCATGGCAAATAATTTACTTGCAGATGTAGTAGTGTAATAGAAAACAGACCCAACTGTGATGACATGCACGCTGCTTGTTCTGAGTAATTGACTCATTCATTGAAAGGGGCGTGTTCAAAATAATAGCAGTGTGGAGTTTAGAGAATTCATTCATTCTGTGAAAAAACAGATGTCATTATTGTCCTTTATTAAGGAAGGGAAGCAAATGTTTCACACATTGTTATAAAATATATGTCCTTCTGAATTGCTAAGTAAAATGGGCCGTTCCAAACATTGTTCGGAGGAACAACGTAATTTGATAAAAAAAGTTGATTGGAGGGGAAAACATATAAAGTGCAGCAAATTATAGGACGCTCAGCTAAAATGATCTCAAATGCTTTAAAATGGCTACAAAAACCCGAAACACGCAGAAGAAAACGAGCAACTACTGTTAAAACGGATCGAAGAATAGTCAGAATGGCAAAGATTCAGCCAATCATCACCTCCAGAAACATCAAAGATTATCTACAATTACCTGTAAGTGCTGTTACAGTCAGAAGACGTTTGATCGAAGCTAAGCTATCAGCAAGAAGCCCCCGTAAAGCACCATTGTTGAAAAAACGGCATGTGCAGAATCGGTTAAAATTTGCCATGGAACACATCGATTGGCCCAAAGAGAAATGGCGTAACATTCTGTGGACTGATGAGAGTAAAATTGTTCTTTTCGGGTCTAGTGGTCGTCGACAGTACGTCAGACGACCCCCGAGTACTGAATTCAAGCCACAGTACACTGTGAAGACAGTGAAGCATGGTGGCGCAAAAATCATGGTATGGGGATGTTTTTCATACTACGGTGTTGGGCCTATTTATCTTATACCAGGGATCATGGATCAGTTTGAATACATCAAAATACTTGGAGATTATGTTGCCGTATGCCGAAGAGGAAATGCCCCTGAAATGGGTGTTTCAACAAGACAACGACCCCAAACACACAAGTAAGCGAGCAACATCTTGGTTCCAGACAAAAAGGATTGAGGTAATGGAGTGGCCAGCTCAATCCCCTGACCTCAACCCCATTGAAAACTTGTGGGGTGACATTAAAAATGCAGTTTCTGAAGCAAAACCCAAAAATTCACAGGAACTGTGGAATGTAGTTCGTTCATCCTGGGCTGAAATACCTCTTTCTAGGTGCCAGAAGTTGGTTGACTCGATGCAACGCAGATGCGCAGCAGTTATCAAAAACAATGGTTATGCAACTAAATATTAGTTCAGTAATTTAAAGTGAAGTTAAATCTTGAAAAATTTCTTCAGTTTATACAGTAAGTGTTTGAGTTGACATGTTGACACTGCTATTTTTTTGAACAGATTAATATTCCTTTTCTTTGCTTCCTGTAAAGAATAACGCAGACTTGATAAAATTTGTTAATGCATTGATTTGGAATTGAATGTAACGTTTCCACTACATTTGAAAGATGGAACTAAAAGCTATTAAAAAATATTTGCACTTTATTCACTTTTTTTTAACGCACTGCTATTTATTTGAACACAACTGTAGATACTTTTGTACCTGTTCCCTCCAGCATCTTTACAAGGTCCTTTGCTGTTGTTCTGGGATTGATTTGCACTTTTTGCACCAAAGCACGTTAATCTCTAGGAGACTGAACGCGTCTCCTTCCTGAGCGGTATGACGGCTGCGTGGTCCCATGGTGTTTATATTTGCATACGATTGTTTGTACAGATGAACGTGGTACCTTCAGGCATTTGGAAATTGCTCCCAAGGATGAACCAGACTTGTGGAGGTCCACAATTTTCTTTCTGAGGTCTTGCCTGATTTCTTTTGATTTTCCCATGATGTCAAGCAAAGAGGCACTGAGTTTGAAGGTAGGCCTTAAAATATATCCACAGGTACACCTCCAATGGACTCAAATAATGTCAATTAGCCTATCAAAAGTTTCTAAAGCCATTACATAATTTTCGGGAATTTTCCAAGCTGTTTAAAGGCACAGTCAACTTAGTGTATGTAAACTTCTGACCCACTGGAATTGTGATATAGTGAATTAAAAGTTAAATAATTGTGTCTGTAAACAATTGTTGGGAAAATTACTACTACTTAAAGTAGATGTCCTAACTGACTTGCCAACACTATAGTTTGCAAACATGAAATCTGTGGAGTAGTTAAAAATGAGTTTTAATGACTTCAACCTAAGTGTATGTAAACTTCCGACTTCAACTGTACGTGTTCTTCCTTTTCTTTTAAACTACAAAGTGTAACCGAAAGGACGCAACTTGGTTAAAAATTATTAATGGCACCTTTCATTGTAGCTACAATGAACTCAGAGCCTGCAGAATAGGTCCAAAATGGCTGCCGCTTTTATACACTTAGCAACACTAAACTTATCTGTGTGTCTTTTACATGAAGCCCACCTAAAAGACGAAAGGGAAAATGAGCTTTTTTCACAGGATTGGGATAAAGGAGACTCCAGGTGGAGTGTAGGTGGGGTACACTCTTCTGGGCTGGGAATTTTGTGAGGGAGCAGAAAGGTTAAAATAACTGGCAGTTTCTCACCCTCTCAGGGCAGGGTATTAGTAACACACATAGACTGGGAATCAGCCTGACTAAGAATAATAAATATTTATGCACCGACAGAAAGCGCCGCATGAAAGGAACTCTTAAATAACATTGTTGCCTTATTCATGACAAATAGAGTAGTAATTATGGGTGGTGATTTGAACACATCCTTAGGTAAAGACCACACTAGTAAAACATTTTGAGTGAGATGAAGGACATTCTTTATATCGCTCAAAACATTTGTCTGGTGAAGGTTGGATCGAAATTTCAGCTGACCCGCAAACCTTCAGTCATGGGCTTTTTACCCAAAAAACATTTTGTTTTAATGTTCAGTTATTTTCTTTATATCTCCTTAGGTTCATTTTCCTTGTATGGAATTTTGTAAAACGTCTTGCAGATAACGATTCATCTGTCTGTTTATAAGCATTGCTTTAAAAATTCACTAATTATTACGTTCAAATTTTTCATGCTTCTCATTCCGTGTATTCTCTATTTTCTCACCCTCTGTAAAACTTTTAGTTGCTTATCATGTGTCTTTGTGTATCTGTTTGTGTACTTGTGCGTGTGCGTGTATGCGTGTGTGTACACGCAGTTTGTGCATTCACCTTCTTCTTTACAATTCCTTTTATTTGTTTCGATATTGTTTTCATTCATCAGTCTACTTATCTTACGAGTTTTACCTGGCGTTAAGATGATAAACGACGCTCTTGATATCTGGACAGGGAAACGGCAATTCAGTCGTGCTTAAAGACCTGGAGGGATACGACGGCTATCTGCACCCGCCTGCATCTTTCACGATCGGCGCTGACAGGGGCTATCTTATATACGCTGGTCAGCCACGTTTCTGCCGAAAATGCAACCGACACGGACACACAGCGGAGACGTGCACCTTGCAGCGGTGCCGAAACTGTGAGAGCCTGGGGCAGGCAACAAAGGACTGCACAGAACCCAAGCGGTGCAGTATCTGCGCATCAGAAAATCACCTCTACCGCCGATGCCCAAAGACTGCTCTTTCATACGCATTGGCGGTAAGACGAGACCATGAGGCGCCCCTCTGAGAGACATTGAGCTGGTGGTAGAAGAGCTCGCGCAGGAGACGACTGTGAAGAACCCGGGGGACAGAAGACTGACCCCGCTCCCGTTTCGTCAAAACAAAACTCCTGGGCCGACTGCGTGGAGAATCAGACTCCTTCTGACTCGGCCGGAGAGAAAATCAAATTAACTTCAGAATGGACAACTCCGACAGGAAGGAAGCTCATCCAACTCCCCAGCGCCTTCCACGGCAGCGGAAGCAAACCCGCCTGCTCCTCCAAGGAGGAAGAAAGTGACATGGAAACGGCTCCGGACCCGAAAGAAGAGACGGTTGCACCCCCTCCACCCTCCAGCGTCAGCTCCGGCTTACCACCCAGCGGCACCCCTCCACCCTCCAGCGTCAGCTCCGGCTTACCGCCCAGCGGCACCCCTCCACCCTCCAGCGTCAGCTCCGGCTTACCGCCCAGCGGCGCCCCCTCCACCCTCAGCTCAAAGATAAAGGGGACTCCAGGTGTAAAGGAATGGGATAAAGGGGACTCCAGGTGCAAAGGAATGGGATAAAGGGGACTCCAGGTGTAAAGGAATGGGATAAAGGGGACTCCAGGTGCAAAGGAATGGGATAAAGGGGACTCCAGGTGCAAAGGAATGGGATAAAGGGGACTCCAGGTGCAATGGGATAAAGGGGACTCCAGGTGCAAAGGAATGGGATAAAGGGGACTCCAGGTGTAAAGGAATGGGATAAAGGGGACTCCAGGTGCAAAGGAATGGGATAAAGGGGACTCCAGGTGCAAAGGAATGGGATAAAGGGGACTCCAGGTGCAATGGGATAAAGGGGACTCCAGGTGCAAAGGAATGGGATAAAGGGGACTCCAGGTGCAAAGGAATGGGATAAAGGGGACTCCAGGTGTAAAGGAGTGGGATAAAGGGGACTCCAGGTGTAAAGGAATGGGATAAAGGGGACTCCAGGTGCAAAGGAATGGGATAAAGGGGACTCCAGGTGTAAAGGAATGGGATAAAGGGGACTCCAGGTGTAAAGGAGTGGGATAAAGGGGACTCCAGGTGTAAAGGAATGGGATAAAGGGGACTCCAGGTGCAAAGGAATGGGATAAAGGGGACTCCAGGTGTAAAGGAGTGGGATAAAGGGGACTCCAGGTGTAAAGGAATGGGATAAAGGGGACTCCAGGTGTAAAGGAATGGGATAAAGGGGACTCCAGGTGTAAAGGAATGGGATAAAGGGGACTCCAGGTGCAAAGGAATGGGATAAAGGGGACTCCAGGTGTAAAGGAATGGGATAAAGGGGACTCCAGGTGTAAAGGAATGGGATAAAGGGGACTCCAGGTGCAAAGGAATGGGATAAAGGGGACTCCAGGTGCAAAGGAATGGTATAAAGGGGACTCCAGGTGTAAAGGAATGGGATAAAGGGGACTCCAGGTGTAAAGGAATGGGATAAAAGGGACTCCAGGTGCAAAGGAATGGGATAAAGGGGACTCCGGGTGAAAAGGAGTGAGATAAAGGGGACTCCAGGTGTAAAGGAATGGGATAAAGGGGACTCCAGGTGTAAAGGAATGGGATAAAGGGGACTCCAGGTGCAAAGGAATGGGATAAAGGGGACTCCAGGTGCAAAGGAATGGGATAAAGGGGACTCCAGGTGTAAAGGAATGGGATAAAGGGGACTCCAGGTGCAAAGGAATGGGATAAAGGGGACTCCAGGTGCAAAGGAATGGGATAAAGGGGACTCCAGGTGTAAAGGAATGGGATAAAGGGGACTCTAGGTGCAAAGGAATGGGATAAAGGGGACTCCAGGTGTAAAGGAATGGGATAAAGGAGACTCCAGGTGCAAAGGAATGGGATAAAGGGGACTCCAGGTGCAAAGGAATGGGATAAAGGGGACTCCAGGTGTAAAGGAATGGGATAAAGGAGACTCCAGGTGCAAAGGAATGGGATAAAGGGGACTCCAGGTGTAAAGGAATGGGATAAAGGGGACTCCAGGTGTAAAGGAATGGGATAAAGGGGACTCCAGGTGTAAAGGAATGGGATAAAGGGGACTCCAGGTGCAAAGGAATGGGATAAAGGGGACTCCAGGTGCAAAGGAATGGGATAAAGGGGACTCCAGGTGTAAAGGAATGGGATAAAGGGGACTCCAGGTGTAAAGGAATGGGATAAAGGGGACTCCAGGTGCAAAGGAATGGGATAAAGGGGACTCCAGGTGTAAAGGAATGGGATAAAGGGGACTCCAGGTGCAAAGGAGTGGGATAAAGGGGACTCCAGGTGGAGTATAGGCGGGGTACAGTCGCCAGGGGTGGGAATATTGTGCGGGAATAAATCCCTTAAAATAACTGGCAGCTTTTCTCTGTATAAGGGTAGTGTGTTAATAACCGATATAGACTGGGAATCGGCTAGCATAAGATTAATTATTAATGTTTATGCCCATACCGATAGGGCTGAACGGAAAAGCCTTCTCAACAATCTAGGCCCCCTTTTTATGACAAATAGGATGGTTATTGTGGGTGGGGACTTAAATATATCCTTAGATATAGAACCAAACTATTTACCTCTGAAAATATAAATAAATATTTACCTCTTATAATCTCTCAGATGACTATAGACAGGTACACAAGACAGAATCAGGCTTCACATGGGGAAATAGCAGAGGGGCCAAAAGTCGTTTGGATTATATTATAATTCCAAAAAGCACACTTGCATCCTCTGCAAAAATATTCTCAGTATTTTATTCCGATAATTTTTATTAACCTTAACTGTAGATGTAAAAACAATTAATTATGGAAAAGGTTATTAGAAAATAAATGATAAAATTCTACTTGAAAAAGCCTTCATAGAGCAATTTAGGTTTTTCCTAAAGGGATGCATTAATTTAATTGATTTCTACCCCACAGCTACTGAAAGGACAACAATTAGAATTAAAAGATTCATCACATTTTTTTGTAAGAAAGAAATTAGAGATGAATACAAAACATTTTACGCATTGCAAAAAGAGATTCAGACCATATACTCTCGATCCAATCTCAGCGGGAATAATCTAAATAAGTGACTTAAAAGTATTACAGCAAAAGCAACAACAATTTTTTGAGAGGAAGGCAAATCATTTTGCCTTTAAAAGACAAATGGAAAGGTGGGCCGAGGACGAAAAATGTTCGGCATATTTTTTTAAACAAATTAAAACACAGGAGACTAGAAGAGCTATCTCTGCTTTGATAGGTGAAGACGGTGTAATTAGAACAGAAAAAGACAAATTGACAGAAATAGCTACTGATCATTATGCTCAGCTCTTCCAATGCGTGCCTTTAGATTATGGGAAAGGTGAAAAGTTTTATAGATAAACAGGTGCCCCCAGACATAAAGGAAGCACTAGGAAAAGACATAGAATTAGCAGAAATGTACTCGGCTCTGAAAGGAATGAAGGACAGTAAAACCCCTGGATAGACGGTTTGTCTAAGGAATTTTATTTAACTTTTTGGGATCTGATTGGTTGCCATCTTTTGAAAATAATAAATGAGATATTTAGATGTAATAAAATGAGAGAAGGCATTATAGCTTTGCTCTTTAAAAAAGAAAACCCAAAACTAATTACAAATTATCGCCCATTAACAATGTTATGTTTAGAATATAAAATATTAAGTAAAGTGATTACTAATCGCATTGCCACTGCCATGCCTCATATAATTAATATTGATCAAACTAGCGGGTTAAAGGGAGAAGGATACATTAGAATTTGCAACTACATAGAGATGTTTTGGCATATATAAAAGATAGGAATCTATCCGCAGTTACAATCAGTCTAGATCAACAAGAGTTAGCCTCCCCTTTTTGTTTAAAGTACTCCAAAAGTTTGGTTTCGGTCCGAACCTCATAAAATGGGTCACAATTCTTTATAATGCCACAGTACTGTATGTTGCAGATGATGGAAGCCTACAGAAAGCCATCAAAACTTTGGATGACTTCTCTGCAGCTTCTGGGTCCAAGATTAATAAAAGTAAATCCCACTTTAAATATCTAGGTCAGTGGAAGACTAGAACAGACCGTATCTGCGAGCTGCCGGTGTGTACAGGCCCTATGCAAATATTGGGAATTCCTTATGGTAATATAAAAAGAGATGATGAGGTAAATTGGAAACAAAAACCAAATATGTTATACAGGAAAGTTGGTCTATGGAAAACAAGAAATCTTTCTCTTAGTGGAAAGGTTCTAGTGCTAAAAGCAGACATCTTACCTTCTTTATTACACCTTGCATGTCTTCCCAATGCCCTTTTCATATAGAAAACTTTTTGCTAAAAGCCTTTTAAAATTCTTTTGGGGTGGATATGAATACATTAGAAGAGACACATACCAAGGGATAGAGGATGGTGGTAGAGATTTCCCACACATTCCCCTCAAACTGGATATTTTATATTATTGTACTTTGTGTTGTATGTTGTGGTCTGAATCTCTTTTGCATAAATGCCAAATACTTCTGAAATTCTGGCTGTCTTACCCTTTAAGACCGTTCACAGTGTGGGAAAATACAGCCCCTAAAGCTGAAACTTTTCCTGAACACTTCAGCAAGATTATTAAATGGGCCAAAAATTATCCAGAATGTTTAGTCCTGGACAATGTCAAAAACCACAAGATCTTATACCAGAAGTTAATTGAGAACCTTAAGACAGGGATGAATACATCTTCATCCATATGGATACAAGCACAGCCAAAGGGACTAGAGAATAGGCTGAAAGATTTTAATTGGTTGGTCCTACACTAACGACTACACGTCACTTTATACGATCATAACTTGACAAAAAACAAACTATGCCCCAGAGAGGGATGTCTAGCAACTGAGACAATCGCACATGTACTATGGGAGTGTAGATTCTGACGACAGTAGAGCACACCACAGCATGGCAAGGTCTGGAAGTAGGCACCATAGCAGGATGTACCATCTCCCCGCTAGCCTTCACCATGGCCATGGAGGTTATCATCCGAGCAGCACGGCGGGCGGTGGGAGAAGAGCAGATAAAACCCGGCCTACGGCTCCCTCCCATCAGAGCATATATGGACAACATGACCACACTCATCACAACCAAGGCATGCACCAATGCGACTGCTGAGAAAGCTGCAGGAGAACATTGAGTCGGCCCGGATGAAGATAAAGCTGAGCAGGTCCAGGAGCATATCAATCGTCAAGGGGAAGCTGTCAGATCAACGCTTCCACATTGGTGATGAGCCCATACCAACGGTGACAGGGAAGGCAGTTAAAAGCCTGGGACGCTTCCACATTGGTGATGAGCCCATACCACGGTGACAGGGAAGGCGGTTAAAAGCCTGGGACGCTGGTATGATGTATCCCTCAAGGACACAGCCCATACCACGGTGGCAGGGAAGGCAGTTAAAAGCCTGGGACGCTTCCACATTGGTGATGAGCCCATACCACGGTGACAGGGAAGGCGGTTAAAAGCCTGGGACGCTGGTATGATGTATCCCTCAAGGACACAGCCCATACCACGGTGGCAGGGAAGGCAGTTAAAAGCCTGGGATGCTGGTATGATGTATCCCTCAAGGACACAGCCCATACCACGGTGGCAGGGAAGGCAGTTAAAAGCCTGGGACGCTGGTATGATGTATCCCTCAAGGACACAGCCCATACCAACGGTGACAGGGAAGGCAGTTAAAAGCCTGGGACGCTTCCACATTGGTGATGAGCCCATACCACGGTGACAGGGAAGGCAGTTAAAAGCCTGGGACGCTGGTATGATGTATCCCTCAAGGACACAGCCCATATCACGGTGACAGGGAAGGCAGTTAAAAGCCTGGGACGCTGGTATGATGTATCCCTCAAGGACACAGCCCATACCACGGTGACAGGGAAGGCGGTTAAAAGCCTGGGACGCTGGTATGATGTATCCCTCAAGGACACAGCCCATACCAAGGTGACAGGGAAGGCGGTTAAAAGCCTGGGACGCTGGTATGATGTATCCCTCAAGGACACAGCCCATACCACGGTGGCAGGGAAGGCAGTTAAAAGCCTGGGACGCTGGTATGATGTATCCCTCAAGGACACAGACTAAGTGGACCAGCTTAGGCAGGACACCGCCAGCGGCCTTGAGAGTATCGACAAGTCCTTGCTCCTTGGCAAGTTCAAGCTCTGGTGCCTTCAATTCTGTCTCCTACCCTGGCTGATGTGGCCAATGACTATCTACGAAGCCCCAATCTCAAAGGTCGACAAGCTGGAGAGGATGATCAGCTCATTTGCCAGAAAGTGGCTGAGTCTTCCCCAGGTGCTCAGCAACATACGGCTCTAAGGAACAGGCATCCTGGAACTTCCCGTCTCCCGTCTTTCAGAGGGTTACAAGGTATGTGCAAACAAATAAGGGATTGTATCACCTAAGAGTCCTAAACAGAACTCTTACAACAGCTGAGGTTGCCACCTAGTGGATTCTTTCATTCACTTCATGAAGTATTACTCATTTCATTGCACCTGTTTTTTGTTGTTTTTCATTAAAAATGGTGGCCCCCTTGTTTTTTATAATTTTATTGAGACTGAAGTTTTTTTTGTACTTTTATATCAGTTTTTTTTAAAATTATATACAGTTGCACTCAAAAATTATTCAACCCCCTTCACTTTTTGCACACTTTATTGTGTTGTAGATTTAATTTTAAATGGATAAAATTGCCATTTTTGCCCATCAATCTACACTCAATAACCCATCATTTTGACGTGCGAACAATAAATCAATCAAAAATAAACTTACAAAATACGAAGAACCCAAGATGGCCTTGGAATCAAAATTCAGTGACATTATGACAAACAAAAGAAAACATCAGAGATGAAAAAAACTGGATCCCGTAATGCAGAGGGAGCAGCACACAGGATCCCTTAATGCAGAGGGAGCAGCACACAGGATCCCTTAATGCAGAGGGAGCAGCACACAGGATCCCTTAATGCAGAGGGAGCAGCACACAGGATCCCTTAATGCAGAGGGAGCAGCACACAGGATCCCTTAATGCAGAGGGAGCAGCACACAGGATCCCTTAATGCAGAGGGAGCAGCACACAGGATCCCTTAATGCAGAGGGAGCAGCACGCAGGATCCCTTAATGCAGAGGGAGCAGCACACAGGATCCCTTAATGCAGAGGGAGCAGCACACAGGATCCCGTAGCAGCCTAATTGGAGTGGACCTCCCCTTCTGTCAGTGGCATTGCAGGTGAGAGGGGGTTTAAGGAGATGCTCCAGCACCCTTCTAAAGACGTTTCAACACAGCAGAACCGCCCGGATCCACCTGTAGCACACCTGTAGCACACCTGTAGCACAGCTCCAGCACCTCCAGCACCTCCAGCACCTCTCACCTCCGGAGCCCACGTCAAGCCATGACCCTGGACTGGATGTAGACGACAGCACTCAGGCCCAGCCACTGGCAGCTCAGCATAGGTCCGGCATCAGCCAATCACCAGCAAAGAAGGTCCAGCATCAGCCAATCACCAGCAAAGAAGGTCCAACATCAGCCAATCACCAGCAAAGAAGGTCCAGCATCAGCCAATCAACAGCAAAGAGAGAGAAGCCAAAAACTGAACATTTTGCCTGCCCGACAACCCAGTTATTGTAGTGTCTTGGTTGTTGTGGGTATTCTAACAGGGGAAAATAAAAGTGAAAATGGGAATTCCACCTAGTAAATGTGCTTTTTAGAACTGTAATGTGATGGTTGTGATGAAGTGAATAATGTATGGAAATGTTTTTAAAAAAGAAATGCTTTTATTGGAAAAATGAAATAATAAAACCAATAAAAGACAATCACCAGCAAAGAAGGTCCAGCATCAGCCAATCAACAGCAAAGAAGGTCCAGCATCAGCCAATCACCAGCAAAGAAGGTCCAGCATCAGCCAATCACCAGCAAAGAAGGTCCAGCATCAGCCAATCACCAGCAAAGAAGGTCCAGCATCAGTAAACAGTCATCCGAAGTGACAAGTTCTGTTTAGAAAGTTATGTATGATATGGTTTTGATTTTAAGATTATTTACTGACTTAGTTGTTTTGCTTGAAAAAAAAGATACAATTTCATATTTTCCAAACCTTTATTTATGCTTGTGTATATTGTATTGATGTAGGCCTACAGTTGTTAAATTACTACTATTATTTGATGGACGTACAGTAAGCAGATTTTGTTGTTTGTTTTACCTTTTTTTCGTACAAATTCATATTTTCATTAAAATGCAAGTGAATTTTTCTTGTGTTTTTTTTCCCCCTCAACATTGATGCTGAAACAAGAGCAGTGATTGCCTGATTACTATACTTGACTTGTACCGGTTAGGCTGCATCTTGTTTTTATGTGTAAGCTTACTGACACCCTGATGTTTCATAGAAAAAAGAAAATATTGCAATATTATTTTATTGACACAGCTTAATTCCATTTACTCCTCATGCCACATGATCCACTTGTTCAACATGGCAACCACACACTGGGGTATGTTGGATCAACATGGCAACCACACACTGGGGTATGTTGGATCAACATGGCAACCACACACTGGGGTATGTTGGATCAACATGGAAACCACACACTGGGGTATGTTGGATCAACATGGCAACCACACACTGGGGTATGTTGGATCAACATGGCAACCACACACTGGGGTATGTTGGATCAACATGGCAACCACACACTGGGGTATGTTGGAATATGAGGAAAGGATAGAAGGGGGTGGACAGATAGAGAGAAGGGGTCAATCACAGTCATTGTATCATGATGCCAAAACGATAAGATCTGTACGGTACGGTTCTATCCACGAGACAGCCTTGGGCCCTGGAACAAGTAACCTGTTGGTTCCTCAACAGTGTCATTATGGCCAGTGGACACAACACATGTAACACTCTTGCTGTAACTACACTAGGGTGCTGAGGTATGCAAATACAAATTAATATGGGCAGAATTCGAGAGAGCAAGAATTAAACATAAATGTTACCTGTTGAAATTAATGAAGTACATATTTTAAAGGATTATGTCACGCAGACCAGGGTTTTAATATTGATGAATGGTTTATTCTAACATCCTGCCATGAGTAGATGGCCCCGTCACATGTATACTTTCTTTTAGTTGTAATTCTTACCACTAATATATTACATGAAGTAGACACAGGTGTGAGCAATAGGTGCAGCGTTCAATGCACACTTATTCTGAGCATCCTATTATTTGATTAATACTTAGGCTTCAAACATCAATTTTATTTCATCAGTGTCATCAAACCAAGATAATCATAATATAGGTAACAGGAAAGTCAAGTCAATCAACATCACTAAAGTAGACATGGCTCCACTTTATAAGAAAGCTCCAGTAAGAAAGCATCCATGTTTGCTAAATAATGCTGAATTTACCAAAATGTTTGCAATCTGTTCACTTTTATAGGCTGCTGGAGTAATGTACTATACTGGTAATATTAATGAGGTTATTATAAAGTCAGATATTATTGGTCATGGTGAAGTCTTGATATGAATGGGTTATAAAATGTAAGCAATATTGAAAGAAAATTCTCTGTACAATTACTCAGATAACTAGGTTGATTGGTATGCAATTATCATTTGATGCTATGTCTAGACTTTACGGCAACTGTAACGATAATTTCGCCTAAATGTAAAACTGAGATGCCTCTAAAGTGTGGTTAACATCAGCCTCTCTAGCCAGGCTGCCTGGTTGCGTAGGGAGTTCTGTAACGTTAACCCATACGACCGATACCATTCATTATTACCTACCGTACAGAATCCAACGCAGATTTTGGTGCCACTTTAAAATACAATGCACGAGCTTCCGATTGCTAAAGTTATTTGACGATGGGTCAGTCAGCGACCGCAGATAGCCTACTGTTAGCAAGCCAGCTTACGCTAAACTCGTCAATTTTCTAAAAGCGAAACTGTCTAAAGTGTGGCTGTATTTTACCCATAATTATTCAGACAGAGTACTCAAGTGAGTACGTCAGATGTGGGCGGAGTCTGGTTTCGGAAGTAAATTCCCTACGACAGATAGAACGGGCTTCGGAAACTATCGACTATTTCTTGAAATCTGATTTATAGAATGAGCCGAAACGTTCCTGGATTAGCCTGTGTGGTACAAGGATATAGACCATACATTGCATGTTCCAATTATTATTTTTTAAAGAAATTGATTAATGATTGTAGTTTGGCTTGTAGTCCACTTTAACGGACTACATATCCATTACTGCAACGCACGGGTGGTTCTCAACCAATCAGATATCATCATCTCGTCTGGACATTTTTAGCTGTGCTGCCGCTGAAGACGAGCTACCGTTAGCTTGCTAAGTTGAGAAGTCCGCCCGACAAGCTCAGAAACTACGCTATGGTTAACCACATACAGCAATTATAGCTTTTAGTCCTTCAAGCTAGCTAGCTAATGTCAGGAAAAAAAGTATCTTTTATTGGGTTTTTTAAATATCATTCCAATAAAAGCATTTTCTTTAAGAAACTGTTTGTCATGAATCACTTCAGTTTACATTTTTAAGACAAACATTACAGGGGGGAATTTTCCCTTCCCTTTTGTTTAAATTTTTTTCCATTTCTCTCTCGCAAGTCACTGGTTTCTTTGAAAGTCCACCATAACACCGTCCTGGAGGAGGTTTTGAGTCCTCCTCCTGAGAGTGACCAGGTCAACAGTTAGAAAAACGTGCTTAAAAACAGAGCTGTGTGCTACTGCTGGCTAACGTTATACGGCAACGTTTGGAGACAACGCTATGCTAGGGTTTCTGTTCCGGAGGGAATTATGGAACATCGAGTTTTTAAACAGTGCCAGCGCTGGTATGCTCACAAAAAAATACAAAAATGTCAAATATATACAAAGCTGGTCCAGAAAAACGAAATTTTGTGAACGGGCGTCATATTGAACAATCCAGAAAATTGATGGTATGACAATCACTAGAAATTGTTTAAAAGTAAGTTTTAGTTAATGTCTATGGTTTAAATGAATGGGAAAGTTACTTCCGAAACCAGTGTGACGTAGTCACTTGAGTACTCTATAGGAGAGTTTGTGTGATTCCAGATCAGTTAGCCAATCAACGCATGTGAAAAAAAACTTGAACCGCCCACCCAAAATGGGTTGTTCAGCTGGAAGGGTAAAAAAAAACAAAAAACTCAATGGACTTATACTTATATAAAAATATATTGCAAAACCTTTTCCCTTAAAAAACCTTATGAACATTTCAGTCCATAGTAGTTCTTAAAACACCTCACTCTCCGATATAGGCCATTCTACAGACGTCGTGCAAATTGAGGGTTGGAGAAAAGTGTAAATTTGTATTCTTTTTGCAAAATTATTTTATTATATACTGTATGTGTTACACTTTATCTGAGATACATAAATATACTAGATGTACAGTGCAATCACATGTAATTTTTTCAGAATAAGGATGAATTTGCTGACTGCTCCTAAATATGTCACCCTGCTTTTGAAATAAAATTACATACCCAATTGTTTAATTCACCCCTTTGAAAATTACATTTTTGAAAAAAAATCTAGACTGCTGTTGAATTTGAATCAATTACCCTGAATTTTTAAATCAAATAAAACATTGGATTAATTAAATTTAGTGAAAACTCAGTACAAATGTTCTCTATAAAATGGACAGATTTGATCACATGAATTTGATAGATTCTTATTTATGAGATTATATATACCCTCACCAGCACAATATCTTGGATATTTGATTGATTATTCATATTATTCAAAATTTTAACAAAACAGCAGGTGTTTCGGTTGTGACCACATTGTTGCGGTTGTGACATCTCTTCCTGAAACCTGAATTCCAAAGTTGGGACAGTACGTAAAATGCAAATAAAAGCAGAAAGCAGTGATTTGCAAATTCTCTTGTCTATATATTTAAATGAAAACGATATTTAAAAGATATTTAATGTTTTACCTTAGCAACTTCATTGATTTTTGTAAATATACGTTAATTCCGAATTTGATGCCTGCAACACATTCCAAAAAAGTTGGGACAGGGGTATAAAAAAGATTGGGAAGATTGTGGAATGTTCAAAAAACACCTGTTTGGAACATTCCACAGGTAAATAGGTGAATAGGTGACAGGTCATGCTATCATGACTGGGTATAAAAGGAGCATCCACGAAGGCTCTGGCATTTACAAGCAAGGATGGGTTCGCCACTTTGTGGAAAAACTGCATGAGCGAATAGTCCAACAGTTTAAGAACAACATTTCTCAACACACGATTGCAAGGAATTTAGGGACCATCTAAAGTCCATAATATTAGTAAAAGATTCAGAGAATCTGGAGAAAACGGGCAAGGCCGTAAACCAATATTGAATGCCCGTGACCTTCGATCCTTCAGACAGCGCTACATTAAAAACGCATTGCTTCTGTAATGAATATAACCGCATGGGCTCGGGAATACTTCAGAAAACCATTGTCAGTAAACACAATTTGTCGCTGCATCTACAAATGCAAGTTAAGACTCTACTACCCAAAGCATAAGCCATATATCAACAACATCCAGAAACGCCGCCGACTTCTCTGGGCTCATCTGTGATGGACTGACGCAAAGTGGAAACGTGCTGTGGTCTGACGAGTCCACCTTTCAAATTGTTTTTGGAAATAATGGACGTCGTGTTCTCCCAGCCAAAGAGGAAAAGGACCATCTCGATTGTTACTAACACAAGGTTCAAAAGCCAGCGTCTGTCATGGTATGGGGGTGTGTTAGTGCCCATGGCATGGGTAACTTGCACATCTGTGAAAGCACCATTAACGCTGAAGGGTACATATGCATTTTGGAGCAACATTTGCTGCGATCTAGACAATCGCTTTTTCAGGGACATCCCTGCTTATTTCAGCAAGACAATGCCAAGCCGCATTCTGCACGTGTTACAACAGCATGGCTTCGTCGTCAGAGAGTGCGGGTGCTAGACTGGCTTGCCTGCAGTCCAGACCTGTCTCTCATTGAAAACGTGTGGCGCATTATGAAGCCCAAAATATGACAATGGAGACCCCGGACTGGTGCGCAGCTGAAGTCTCATATTAAGCAAGAATGGGAAACAATTCTGCTTTCAAAACTACAACAATTAGTGTTGTAGTTCACAAAAGATTACTGAGTGTTGTTAAAAGGACAGGTGATGTAACACAAAGGTAAACATGCCCCTGTCCCAAATTTTTTGGGAGGTGTTGAATGCATCAAATGTATAATGAGCTGAATAAAGAATGAAATGTAGAATAAAGTTGATTCGTTAAAACATGACATATTTTGTCTTTGTACTGTTTTCAATTGAATACAAAAAGGACTCACAAATCATTGCTTTCTGTTTTAATTTACATTTCATACACT
The DNA here is from genome assembly GCA_029718625.1 of Synaphobranchus kaupii. Classification (NCBI taxonomy): domain Eukaryota; kingdom Metazoa; phylum Chordata; class Actinopteri; order Anguilliformes; family Synaphobranchidae; genus Synaphobranchus; species Synaphobranchus kaupii. The sequence continues at coordinate 4,805,021 of CM056389.1, forward strand.
GTCCCAACTTTTTTGGAATTGAGGTTTGTACATGTGCATTGATTGTCTCACTATTTATTGTCTTTAATAAGAATTTACGAACAAGTGTCACCAACCGAAACAGGCCTGTCAAAACAATACCATTTGTTTCGGTAGTGACTGTTTCGGTTGTGACAATTTTGGCTTATTTCGGCCACAAAACAAAAGATTTAGCAAGCACATGGTTAGCAACCACTTCTCTGTGCAGATGCACCTTCCTTTTAATCAAATCTACAGTTATGAAAACAACTTTTTTTCTCTAATATGAAAACTTGGGTGTTTTTTTTTTTGGGGGTAATTTCCTGGTTAAAAAAAGGGGTGTGTGGCTACAAGCAGGTTCACTGCACAGACTCAAAGAGTGTATGTTTCGGTTGTGACGTAAAAATTGGGGACAGCTTTTTTTTCCATAGGTTTTTTGAATTATAAAATTTATTACAAAATAGATTGCATTATTTTAACTTATATTTGATAAAAATTCACATGCTTTATTGAATGAGACAAGTCAAATAATTGGCAAAAATATTTTGGGTATTATTTTTTAATGCACCAGTTTAAGGGTTGATAGTGGGGACAGCCATCTCCCAATAGGAATTTATACTCCCAAGAGTATAAGTGTTGATTTTGGACAAAAGTAACTATTATTACTGCAATGTATATGTTGGATTATATTCAAACATAACATGATCTAGCATTGAAAGATTGTACTGATGGATTTATTACTTTTATCAGAGAGGAACATTTTGTAGAATGGCCCATATAATTGAAATAAAAACACTTTTCTATTTTTAAACCAAGTAGTTTCCCCGGGTGGGGAGTGCACCGTTCCTGGATGTACTGCAATACCAGGTCGATGCGTGGAGTGGACGGAGCAAGCCCCTATTCCATCTCCCTGTTCCAAAAATCAATTTAATATATGGTCCCCAGATAGGGGACGTATCAGATATTAAACTGATAAGAACAGATACTACACTTGATCTTAGCCAAAAGGCCGAGAAGCGATACTGAACGACAGCTTGAGTCAGGAGAGTCTATGTGGGAAACACAATGTACGGTGACGGGATGGAAAATTTGGGCTCCATTTCGTAACACTCCCGACGATTGAATAGGCTACTGTTTAATAGGCTACTGTTTAATAACACGTTATAGCAAAGTAATTCATTCATATAGCTAGTTTAGTTTTATATTTTTAATTGTTTGAGCATTTCAGAATGATCCCATAATGCATTGCAGGGTACAGTAAAAATATTTTCCACCAATCAGACCCCATTTGTGTCGTTAGGGTTTTTAAACGTCACTCCAGTAAACTACGGCAGAGGAGCAGGTACAGACCGCACGAATGGCGCTTAGGTGCTCCAGGTTTGCGAGTCCAGTGGGTATATATTTTTTCTACAATCTTCCCCCATTCTATCAGATATTGCCCATGACACACAATGTATAACACGCTTGGTCATATGCGGTTCCGCCTGCTAATTTCGAACAGACTCCCCCGTTGTTGTTGCATCGGGTATGTAGCTATCGCGCTAACTTTACACAATTCGGTAGCGAACGTCACAATTGAGCTACCAACCAAGACTCAAATATTCGGCACGGGAAAAATAACTAGTTCGTTAAGATGGTGGACAACATGAACTCGTTTCACTTTAGGAAAAGGCCGAAAGGCAGTCATTTCAGCAGCAGCTGAAGCGTCGAAATGTCAACTGGATACTAACTCAAACTCGAAAAAACCACAGAGCAGTGACCTTTTCAGCCTGCATAACGTTACAGGGAGTAGCCTAAGACTTCTACGTGACAGGTATAGTAGGCTACAACACAAACTGACTGTGGCACCACCAACGATGAACTTATTTCATCTTCGTTACACTTCTCACAACGAGACAGAAGACGCTGGGGCACAAAAAGTGCGTGATATAGCTAATATACTATAGCCTATATAAAACAACAACAACCAAAGAGGCGACTGCTTCTCAAAGCGCCATGCCATAGCCTACACAGCATTGATAAATCACCTAAAACCGTATTCGGACGGGATAAGTTTTACTGGGGGAGGTGGGGGTAATGTAATAATTACCGGAGAATCTCCGTAATTTTAGTCCCGTCCGAATCTACCATGTCTGTAACATTTACGGACTGCCGGACTGCGCGCTCCCCCGCCAGTAAAGAATCCGGCGTCTTTTACCTAGGCTACTGTTAAATGCCCTGTAAAATTAACCCCAGGTTAAAGCAATCCCGTGCGAATTGACATGTCGGTAAATATTCTGTTATTTCCTGTAAGAAATTAGTTTTCCCCAGTCTTTTCTCCTGGTTTTTTCACGTAAGCACTCGAGGATGCCTTTGGTTGTGCTCTCTTCAGTCCAAGTGCAAGCCACAGCTATTGGCCAACCTCTACATTGAGTGTAACGTTTCATTAAATAAGACAGAGAGCAAATAAAACATAAAACAACGGGCTCAAAAGTAGGCTACAGTGGGGCAACGCTTATGACAGCTTTAGGTAAGTTTTTTTTAGCCTAGCCATAACCTTACATACATGTTATGATCTGGCCTAAGAGTTTACTATTTTTCTCAATTGACCGTTAATAAAGAGATGTAATGCAGTATTCCTCACGCTTTTTGTGGACAGTTTGCAATGTCAACATTGTCTCCACGTATATATATATTTTTTTTTTGGCGCCTGCTTTTCAGTTGTATAGCAAAAAAACATTTAAAAAACATAGCAAAAAAACAGTACAAAAAGTAACATCTATGCCACCAAATTAAACCTTACATTGCTGTATTAAAAAAAGGTTCCTTGACAGTGAAGTAATTTTCCATTTTAAAGTTTGTGGAAAACAGAAGCCAACGTTAGACCTATTCGGACATTTCTTTCAAATGATGTTAGATAGCTCACTAAATTCATGGCTACATCCAAAATGGAGGCCTGCACACAGATAGGCCTGGCTACCAGCGAAGAGTAGCCTAACAATTAAAATAAGTTTGTACTGAGCACAGGGGATTTCCTGCAACCTTCAGTGAGGCTTGTCAAAAAATATTATATATTATATATAAATTAATATTATATATGAATAAAACATTTTCAATAACCTTTTCAATAAATAAAAATACTGACGAGGAACCAAGCAAGAACCGCAAGGCTTGTGGTGCTGCAATACCAAACACACACAAGCAGAAGATAAACGCAACTTCAAAATTACAATGGTGACAAACTCCAGAACAAACGTGTTATGATGTGGGGCCAGCAGCATCAAGCAACAACATTTAATTAAACCATTAGGCCAATAATGATGATGATGATGATGTCTCTGTACGCACTTACTGTACGTCGCTTTGGATAAAAGCGTCTGCTAAATAAATGTAATGTAATGTATAATGAATTGTTAAAGAAGTTATATTCGTAAAAATTATGTCCGCAATAATTATTCTTCATTCTGCGGCTCAGGCAGCTCAGACCAATGAGTTTTTAGTGACCGTCTTTAAAGTGCTTTGTTGGTTCTCAAATTAAAAGGTCAATAGCTTTTTTAACCACAGCACTCAAACATGTGTTTTAGGATCAGGGGGATATGGAGATGCAGACAAAAGGATTGGATTCCCCCTGGAGTGTATGGTGGATTTTTGACATATTTAGAAAATAATGGGGGAAGGGTGTGGTGCTTTCAAAAACTGAAGAAAAACAAAGAAGCGATTCAGCCCAGAATCTGGCAGGTAAGTCTACAGGATAGTTAAGTTACATGCATTCCCAAATTATTACCTTTCTTACAATATCATTTAGGAATCCTCACATCAGAATATTTCACTTTAAAAAGATACTAAATTTTCATTGTACGCTTAAAGCACAATTGAACTTTGGGAGAACTTTGGGTTGTGTAGTTACCTGGTCATGATATGCAAATAGTGGCAAAATATGTTCATTAGTTGCTCTGTGCTCCCCTGGGTTGATAATACAGAATAGGGTATTTGTCGCTCTCCATTCACTTCTATAGCGCAGCTAAAACAGTCTCAAAATGACACTTCTAGCATGGAAACGAACACGAACGAAGTGGATTCTGTCAATACAAACAACCAGTCCTCTTACGCATTTCTTTGAGAAAATTAAATGGCCCTTTCCTGGCTTTTTCGTATTTAATTTGGAACGTAGATCCGGTATGTATGTTCTTGCGCCAGAAACCACTCAGTAGTCCAAATTTCCACAGAAGCAAGCGTTCCTGGAAGTAAACAAACCGACCTGCCAACATTTTGTTAGTCTTTTCTGGTAGCTTGCCAACAAGATAGAAAATAGCACTTTTATAAATAATTTTAATTACACAAAAGAAAAATATGTAAGAGGACTGGTTATTCTTTGTATTGACAAAATCTGCTTCGTTTGCGTTCGCATACGTGCTAGAAGTGTCATTTTGAGAATGTTTTAGCTGCCCTATAGAAGTGAATGGAAATAGATGTTAAAAAGCTTGATGTAGTTACTTTTTCAAAAGCGTATGTCAACACAATTTTTACACGTAGAAGCTTTAGGATACTGTCCAGACTAACGATTATCACACAAGTTGAGTTGATGTTCAGGAAAAGGTACATTTGACAAGTAGCCCATCTAAATGCTTACTTTTTACTGTGATCTCCTCAGTCACTTCTTCATACCCTTTGCTTTATCACAGGATTGTGGCGTGTTGGAGAGCAACATGGAGTACATTGTGACCGTGGTCTTGTGCTGGGGAGGACAGGATAAGAAAGATCATGCGAGTTATATGATACAGAATCATTCAGCATCATTTCAGTGCTAGAAATAAACCTGCATTAACTGTTTCAGAGATGAGCAGCATGATCAGTGTCAGAAATAAACCTGCATTAACTGTTTCAGAGATGAGCGGCATGATCAGTGTCAGAAATAAACCTGCATTAACTGTTTCAGAGATGAGCAGCATGGTCAGCTGACTAAGCTTGAGGAGTAATGCATGGCCCCATCTGCCCTTTATTATGTCAATTTACACATCATTATCCCACATCATTTCACACAACATCATAACACACACAATATATATATATATATATATCCATCCAGTTCCAAGCCCAGTTTCCCAATCATTATTCTACAGTTCACACTTACACCACAAGAGGGAGCTCAACACAAACGGGGCTAAAGACACCCTGCATGTCGGCTTAAAGCATTCCAATAAATATTAATAGTAAGTACATTGAAACGTTTTCACTCATTTTAGAATGCTTCGAATTTCTAGATAAAATAAAGGCTGGACACAAAGAATGTATCCTGCTAGGAAGTCTGGAATGGGCTCACATTAAAGAAGTGTGATATGTACAGAATACTATGTCCATGGTTCCTGAAGTACCCACTCACACCTCATTCTTCCATATAATAGTAGGGAAGTCAAACCCGTTTTCGTGATTTTTCAGAAAACTTATTTTGCCAGCTTATTTTTCATGTATATTGTCCTAAATGCTACAATATAATCAAATAACAATATATAAATCGCTAGCTTGTCAGAAAAAGGACGTTTGTTCGCTTTAAAATTATTTTTTAAATTAGCCCGTTTCACTTCCGTGTAATCACTCTCGTTGTACGGAAACACATCATCATCTGTGCTGCTTTTAGGATACCGTTATCCTTATTTTTTCAACAACAAGAACCGATATTTTGTGGTATTCGTACAGGAAAACTAATGTACTCTACACATTTACTCACATATATTGTTATGGCGCGTTGTATTTAATTAAATATGTACTCCCAAAACGCCATACTTGCCAAACGTCTGTTTCAAACTTGGCGGGTCCCGCGGCTTCAGAAGTCCTTAGTCCACTGTATTCGCAACAGTAACATTGATTAGCCTACTTAATGCGTCTGGGTCTGACCCATGTTCCCTTTTCATGTTAATAATAAAAAAACACCCATTCGCAATATTAAAATGCTTTATACCATACTGTAGATGAGATTTTGATGAAGATCTACATGTAAAAATGCCGTTGTTCATATGGAGTTTACCGGCGATATGGTCCAGAGAAAAACATAGCATCTAGCGACTTTAGCTGGCACTGGTTATCAGAATTCTGTTTTTTGGATTTGGAATCTATAAGGTGCATGTTCCTTTTTCATCTTAATTAAAAAAAACACCCATTCGCAATATTAAAATGCTTTATACCATACTGTAGACGAGATTTTGATGAAGATCTACATGTAAAAATGTCCTTGTTCATATGGAGTTTACCGGCGATATGGTCCAGAGAAAAACATAGCAGCTAGCGACTTTAGCTGGCACTGGTTATCAGAATTCTCAGTTTTTGGATTCGGAATCTATAAGGTGCATGATCCCTTTTCATCTTAATTTAAAAAAAACACCAATTCGCAATATTAAAATGCTTTATACCATACTGTAGACGAGATTTTGATGAAGATGTACATGTTAAAATGTCGTTGTTCATCTGGAGTTTACTGACCTAGCCACATCAGAAAACATTTCAAAGCGCCTCTTTGTCAGCATATCTTGGACAAATCGGATTTGAACAATCGGCATGATGTCAAGACAGGGGTTGGCCACAATTGGAATAACATTTAATTTCACTATTACATATTTCGAATAAGGTGGCGAGCGCCTTATTTTTTTGGTGCCATTTTGCTTCTGAAGTGGTTGTAGAATTCTAAGTCCCGCAGGACGCGCGGCACATGTAATGTTTTCAGGACACCTAAATAGACGAAAGTATCGATACATACCGATCGATTAACACCTAAAACATTTCACAGTGAGTTTTTCTTGTAATAAAATGTGTATTAACGACTTCAATGTGGTTGGATGTTTTATAATGACCCCATTGATTTCGGTACAGCATTAAGTATAGGCACAAATGCTCGTAAACAGAGTCAAATTAGCATAATAATGACTGGCTTCTAAAGTAAAAAAATAACATTGTTGAAGTGCAAGTACACTTTTGAAACAAATGAATAGCTTCATCTACTCTCGTTTAGTAGATTTCCTTGTTAAATGACATGCTGAAATGAGCCCAGACGTCAATTTTGTTTTTTTGTTTCGTGTGTGGAATGCCCATTGTGATTACATTGCGGGCAGAACGTTCAACCTCCCTAATAATAGACACAGAAGCAGCTTTTCCACTTAAAAACCACATGTAAATATACATGCAAGAACATCTCCTACTTTTAAACCACACGTTAACCCCAGGTTCCTGGATGTACTGCAATACCAGGTCGATGCGTGGAGTGGACGGAGCAAGCCCCTATTCCATCTCCCTGTTCCAAAAATCAATTTAATATATGGTCCCTAGATAGGGGACGTATCAGATATTAAACTGATAAGAACAGATACATTTGTTTTTATTGGTTTTTTTGGAAAAATTTTATTTACAGTTCACAAAACAGTTACATACTTTAGTGCAGTTCGTACATAGGTCATTTGAAAGTTCATGTACGTAGAAAGTCAATGTCCAGGCAGTACAAACAGGAAAAACTTTCATTTGACTTATACATTAGTTGAAAAAAACATCAAGTATAAAAGTAAAAATAAAAAAATATAAATAAAAGGTATGAAAGTATAAATCTCAATGAAATTTGTCAAAAAGGGCCTGTCATTTCAGTACAAAATACAACATACAAGTGCGGTTACAAAAACAGATCATTGTTTTAATCCCTGAAACATTTTGACAGTGCATATCAAGTAGTGCTTAAAAATTAGTAATTCATCCACTAGGTGGCGACCTTGGTCTTTGTAAAACGTTTAGAACCTTTGGTGTCTGATTTTTTTTACATTATATGTAAAATTACATTATTTATTACATTATATTTTTTTTACATTATAAATGTAAAAAATAGATAAATAGAACTCAGTCTCAATTAACCTTATCAAAACCAGGGCCTGTCATTTCTTTACGAAATACTAAAAAAAAAAACATACAGGTGCAATTAAACATTAGGTCATTGTTTTAATCCCTGTACCTTTTGACAGTGCCTATTAAGTAATTCACTAGGTGGCGGCCTTGACCTTTGTAAAAACATTTCAAACTTTTAGTGTCTGACATTCAATTAATTCTGTCAAAAGGGGCCTATTATTTCATTACAAAATACAAAATTCAACATACAAAATATAAAATACAACATACAGGTCCAATTAAAATAAATCATTGTTTTGTCCCTGTAACAATTTGACAGTGCATATTAAGTAGTGCATAAAAATTTAATAATGAGTCCACTAGGTGGCGACCTTGTCCTTTGTAAAAAAACATTTCGAAACTTTGGTGTCTGTCCTGTTATATTTTTGGGTATATTACTTTCCACCTCTTTTTAACGGAGTTTGGACCCCATCTCTCGATTTCATATTTATATCGCTTCTCGCCTTTTGGCTAAGATCACGTGTAATTAAAAACTTCTCTGCTTTTACAGCGATCAACTAAGTGGCGATGGCTCCATCGGCTACTTTCCAGTCGGCTGCGCCCGGACTGAAGAACACGCTCCGTTTCCAAGGAAAGAAAGACGAGATGACGCCGCGATTGGTTTTCGGGAGGGACCTTCTCTTCGGCCCGCTCCAGTTGCAGTCACAAGACATTCTCTGCCTCCAGCAGAACACAGCGGAAAGCTATTTCGACGTGAGTTTGACTAGAAAGCAAAATCCAAGAAACGAAAGCGCTTTTTAGCGCTAACCAAGACAATGCGCTCCTGCAAAAATTCAAAATTGAATCGTTATACCGGAACAGCTATCGTGTGCTCACGGTGCACATGTTTAACCCGTGGGTAACAGAAGAAACTTTATGGTTTTTCCTAGCGAAATATGTACGAGTTTTACCCGGCGTGAAAATTATTAACGACGCACTTGATATCTGGACAGGCAAACGGCAATTCAGAGTCGTACTTAAAGAAGACCTGGAGGGATACGACGGCTATCTGCACCCGCCTGCATCTTTCACGATCGGCGCTGACAGGGGCTATCTTATATACGCTGGTCAGCCGCGGTTCTGCCGAAAATGTAACCGACACGGACACACAGCGGAGACGTGCACCTTGCAGCGGTGCCGAAACTGTGAGAGCCTGGGGCAGGCAACAAAGGACTGCACAGAACCCAAGCGGTGCAGTATCTGCGGTTCTGAAAACCATCTCTACCGCCGATGCCCAAAGACTGCTCTTTCATACGCATCGGCGGTAAGACATGACAAGATGGCGGCTCTCGCGCAGGAGATGCGAGCACGTGGGAAAGACAGCGAAGAGGCCGGGGGGACAGAAGACTGACCCCGCCCCCGTTTCACCAAAGCGAAATTCCTGGGCCGACTGCGTGGACAACCAGACTCCTTCTGACACGACCGGAGAGAAAATCGAGCTAACCTCGGAATGGACAACGCCGACAGGAAGGAAAAAAAGGACCAGGAAAATAAAGTTGGTCAGCTCATCCAACTCCCCAGCGCCTCCCACGGCAGCAGACGTAAACCCTTTCCGCCTGCTCCTCCAAGACCTCACCGCAGAGGAAGAAAGCGGCACGAGTGACATGGAAACGGCTCCGGACCCGAAAGAAGAGACGGTTGCACCCCCTCCACCCTCCAGCGTCAGCTCCGGCTTACCGCCCAGCGGCGCCCCTGTTTCGCAACCAAGCGAAGCATCAGAAGACGTATCCCCAAAGACGCTTCCCTTTTCACTTGGGGAAAGCCCCCCTAATTTGGACCGTTGTTTTCCGGACTCCGGACAGAACGAGGTGCATTATTTGTGAACTGTATTAGCCCATGTAATACTTTATGCATTTACCGTCAAGTAATATTATTCGCTCACATAATATATTTAATGGCACCCTTAATTGTAGCCAGTTAATGTTAGAGGGTTAAAAAATAAGTCCAAAAGGACCACAGTTCTTATGCATTTGGCATCCCTAAAATTTTCTGTTTGTCTTTTACAAGAGGTTCATTTAAAGGACAAAAAGGATATTGAGTCCTATTCAAAGGAATGGGATAAAGGGGACTCCAGGTGGAGTATAGGCGGGGTACAGTCGTCAGGGGTGGGAATATTGTGCGGGAATAAATCCCTTAAAGTAACTGGCAGCGTTTCTCTGTATCAGGGTAGAGTGCTAATAACCGATATAGACTGGGAATCGGCTAGCATAAGATTAATAAATGTTTATGCCCATACCGATAGGGCTGAACGGAAAAGCCTTCTCAACAATCTAGGTTTCTTTTTCATGACAAATAGGATGGTTATTATGGTTTTATCTCATAAAATGGATTTCAATCCTTTATAATGACATAGGCAGTAGGGTCAATATTAACGGTTCCTTAGGTAGACCGTTTAAGCAAACCAGGGGGTTAAGACAAGGCTGTTCCCTGTCAGCGCTACTTTATGTTCTGTACGCATAACCTTTCGCGTGTGCCATACGAGCTAATTCAAATATCGGGCATTAAATTACCAGGCGGTCAAACTCTAAAGATCTCTCAATACGCAGACGACACTGTATTGTATATAGCAGATGATGGGAGCCTGCAAGAAGCCATCCAAACTTTGGATGATTTCTCTGCTGCGTCCGGTTCCAAGATTAATAAAAATAAATCTTACTTTAAATATTTAGGCCAGTGGAAGAATAGGACAGACCGTATTTGCGAACTACCGGTGTGTACAGGCCCCATGCAAATATTTGGAGTCTCCTTCGGTAATCTAAAAAGAGACGATGAGGTAAATTGGAAAGAAAAGCTAAATAAGTTATATAGGAAGATAGGACTATGGAAAACAAGAAACCCTTCTCTTAGTGGAAAGGTTCTAGTGCTAAAAGCAGACATTTTACCGTCTTTATTACACCTTGCATATGTCTTTCCAATGCCGTTAGTACACAGAAGATTTTTTGTTAAAAGCCTTTTCAATTTTTTTTGGAATGGATATGAATATATAAAAAGGGACACATTATACCAAGGGATAGAGGATGGTGGAAGAGATTTTCCACACATTCCCCTCAAACTGGATATATTATATTATAGTACATTGTGTCGTAGTATATGGTCTGAATCCCCCTTGCATAAATGTCAAAAACTCCAGAAATTCTGGCTGTCTTACCCCCTAAGGCTTTTCACTGAACATTTTGAAAACATAATTAAATGGGCTAAAAATAACCAAGAATGTTTAGTTCTAGAAAATGTCCAAAACCACAAGATCTTATACCAGAAACTAATCAAGAAACTTAAAGTAAGATTAAATATACACTCAACTATATGGGCTCAAGCACAGCCGAAAGGACTAGAGAACAGGCTGAAAGATTTCAACTGGTTGGTACTACACAAACGTCTACCAGTTCGTGCCATTCTACACGACCATAACTTAACCAGAAATAACTTATGCCCCAGAGAGGGATGTCTAGCAATTGAGACAATCGCACATGTACTATGGGAATGTAGATTCGCTCAAACAGTTTGGGAAAAGTTGCCATCCTTTTATCCCTGCTTAAATGGCATAAACTACGATGTCATAGTAAATTTGAAAACACAAAATAGAGACAAGGCCCAACGCCTCCTCCAAGTATCCCTAATTTCCATAATTAAAATAAAACTGTGGGAAGCCAGACAATTTGCGGCGTACAGGGAGGGGCGGTTGGGGGCTTCACTGAGGCAGAGTGCGGTTGCTCTTGTCCCTAAGAAGGGGGACCTGAAGGACCTGCGGCACTGGCGGCCGATTAACCTCCTCTCAGCTGATTATAAGATCATGGCGAAGGCGCAGATGAGGAGGTTCCAACACCTGATAACATCGGTGGTCGGCCCCGACCAAACGTGCAGTATTCCAGGGAGGTCCATAAACGACAATCTGCTCCTCGTGAGGGATGTCATAATCCACTCCGGGGAGCGCAGGTCCCCCTTGGGCCTTCTCAGCCTAGATCAGGAGAAGGCCTTTGACAGGGTAAGTCATGTGTGCTTGGAGAGGGTGCTAGAGAGATTGAATTTTCCTAGCACCCTCCTGCGCTGGACCAAAATGTGCTTGACTGACATCTCGGGGAGGGTGGTTGTGAACAAGCAACCATCCGCCCCCTTTGCCATTAGGTCCGGCGTCAGGAAGGGATGCCCTCTAGCATCCCTCCTGTACGTCATCTACCTCGAGCCGTTCCTTCAGGCCATCAGGGGCAACCCGGTCATCGCTGGTTACTCACTGCCCGGGGCCCAGGGGGAGCGGCTTAGGGTGATGGCGTACATGGACGACATCACCATCGTCGGCACAGACAGTCATTCCATCACCATTGCCAACAAGGTGCTGGATGACTTCTGTGCAGCCACTGGTGCCCTAGTCAATAGGGACAAGAGTGAACTGTTTCTGTCTCGGCATTGGAGTGAGCCACTAACCGTTTCTTTCCCTGTGCGCAGAGATAAAATCAAGCTCCTGGGGGTGACCTTCCAGTCAGACGGCGAAGGAAGGCTGAGCTGGGAGGGAACCCTCCGCCACGTCCAGGCTAAACTCCGGAGCTGGAGCGTGCGGCCTCTGACTCAGACGGGTAAGATCCTGGTTCTGAAGGCAATAGTCCCTTCCCATTTTTCTCTACTTGGGGAGGGTGTTTCCCCCAGACAAGGCCACTAGTAAACTCATTACTAGAATGGCCTTTCGCTTTGTCTGGGGGAGCACCATGGAAAAGTTGAAAAGAGCTACCCTCCTCAAGGCAGAGCAGAATGGGGGCAGGGGGGTTCCAGACATAGTCAACATCGTGTTGGTGCAGGGTCTGGCCACACTGGTCCAGAATACTCGGAAGGTTGAGAAGGCCTCTGGTGCCTTTGCTAGGTACTATGCCACTCCCTTCCTGAGGACGATGGGCCTGTGTGCGCTGGACCTCACCATACCGTATAGCTGGGACCCCCCATATGTATATCGAGCCCTGAGGGACTTTGCTTTTGGGGCAGGATTGCCCAGGGCCGGGCTGACCTCGTGGAGCTATAAAATAATCATGGCTCATCTAAGATCGAAGGAGACCATGACACTCCCGAGGGGCAGCACGACCCTGGACCCGTCTATAATCTGGGCAAATGTCCTAAATAAATGTTTAAGTAATAAGCAAAAGGACATTGCCTGGATGTCTGCCCACATGTGTCTCCCCACCAGGTCATTCATGTTTAAGCGGCACTTGGCCCTGACTGAGCGCTGCCCCCACGGATGCACTGACTCAGAACACATCTACCATCTGTTCTGGGAGTGCTCCGTGGCCAGACAGGTCTGGGGCCTTGTTGTTTCCTCTGTCTCCCGTAACAGGTTGCTGCCTAGGTCCTCCCTGACTGCTGAGAGTGTTCTCTACGGTCCACGTGGAGGCTGCAGAACTCCAGAGCTCCAGCGTCAGTGGAGGATCGTCAACACCGTGAAGCAGGTCCTGTGGGAGGCGAGGAACATCAAGGTCTATCAAAAAACAACTGTAGACCTGGTCACTCTCAGGAGGAGGGCACAAAACCTCCTCCAAGACGGCGTTATGGTCGATTACGCGAAGGACAAGTGTCTGGCGAGAGAGAAATGGGGGGTGGACCATTGGAAAGAACTGATCATTTAGTCCACCCCCCTCCATCCCAAAGGAAGAGAGAGAACTTTTGCCCGCCCAATAACCCGGGAGCGCATGTCTCCCTTTTCATTTCAATGTCTTTGAGTCTTTTCCTTTTGTTTTAGTGATATTTCGACTGAATGTGATGTTTTTTATTGTGGTGTCTTGAATGTTGTAAGTCAATTTTAAATGTAAATTTAAAAAGGGACGGGAAATAAAACACCCCCGATAAAGAATGTTTTTAAAATGTGAAATGAAAAACTGTAGATGGTAATGAAATGTTTTTATTGGAACTGAAATTTAAAACCAATAAAGACAATTCTATGAGATATTGTCCATGACACACAATGTATAACACGCTTGGTTATATGCGGTTCCGCCTGCTAATTTCGAACAGACTCCCCCGTTGTTGTTGCATCGGGTATGTAGCTATCGCGCTAACTTTACACAATTCGGTAGCGAACGTCACAATTGAGCTACCAACCAAGACTCAAATATTCGGCACGGGAAAAATAACTAGTTCGTTAAGATGGTGGACAACATGAACTCGTTTCACTTTAGGAAAAGGCCGAAAGCCAGTCATTTCAGCAGCAGCTGAAGCGTCGAAATGTCAACTGGATACAAACTCAAACTCGAAAAAACCACAGAGCAGTGACCTTTTCAGCCTGCATAACGTCACAGGGAGTAGCTACAGCAAATCCGTAATTAGTAGCCTAAGACTTCTACGTGACAGGTAGGCTACAACACACAAACTGACTGTGGCGCCACCAACGATTTTAACTTATTTCAGGAGGGGACGCACTGTCTGGGACAGTTCATTATTCATAGGGGGATTCATTTTGAGTGTGTTGCTTTGTGCAGTTTTTATAGGCTTGAGTAGGCTATGGGCTACTTGTGATAGGTTACAACAGCATAGGCTATACATAAACAAGATAAGGGGGTAAAAAGTGTTGTTCTTGGGAGTTATAATAAGTATCGGACACTTGTATAGGCTATTTGGTTATGTCCATTAGCTCATATGGAAGCATTCTGGCTTCGAGCCAGACGACAATGTTATTCCAAAAAATTTGGACGAGGCTGTGTGTTGGGTATGCAGGGTAAAAAAGAATATTATGAGAGTATGACACCACAACTTTGGGTTGTGTAGTTACCTGGTCATGATATGCAAATAGTGGCAAAATATGTTTGTTAGTTGCTCTGTGCTCCCCTGGGTTGATAATACAGAATAGGGTATTTGTCGCTCTCTATTCACTTCTATAAGGCAGCTAAAACGGTCTCAAAATGACACTTCTAGCACGTATACGAACGCGAACGAAGTGGATTCTGTCAATACAAACAATAACCAGTCCTCTTACGCATTTTTTTGAGAAAATTAAATGGCCCTTTCCTGGCTTTTTCGTATTTAATTTGGAACGTAGATCCGGTATGTATGTTCTTGCGCCAGAAACCACTCAGTAGTCCAAATTTCCACAGAAGCAAGTGTTCCTGGAAGTAAACAAACTGACCTGCCGACATTTTGTTAGTCTTTTCTGGTAGCTTGCCAACAAGATAGAAAATAGCACTTTTATAAATAATTTTAATTACACAAAAGAAAAATATGTAAGAGGACTGGTTATTCTTTGTATCGACAAAATCTGCTTCGTTTGCGTTCGCATACGTGCTAGAAGTGTCATTTTGAGAATGTTTTAGCTGCCCTATAGAAGTGAATGGAAATATATAAGTTAAAAAGCTTGATGTAGTTACTTTTTCAAAAGCGTATGTCAACACATTTTTTACACATACAAGCTTTAGGATACTGTCCAGACTAACAATTATCACACAAGTTGAATTGATGTTCAGGAAAAGGTACATTTGACAAGTAGCCCATCTAAATGCTTACTTTTTTACTGTGATCTCCTCAGTCACTTCTTCATACCCTTTGCTTTATCACAGGATTGCGGCGTGTTGGAGAGCAACATGGAGTACATTGTGACCGTGGTCTTGTGCTGGGGAGGACAGGATAAGAAAGATCATGCGAGTTATATGATACAGAATCATTCAGCATCATTTCAGTGTCCTGCATTAACTGTTTCAGAGATGAGCGGCATGATCAGTGTCAGAAATAAACCTGCATTAACTGTTTCAGAGATGAGCAGCATGATCAGCTGACTAAGCTTGAGGAGTAATGCATGGCCCCATCTGCCCTTTATTATGTCATTTTACACATCATTATCCCACATCATTTCACACAACATCACAGATTAATCACACACAATATATCCCACATCACTTTACACAACATTATAACACATACGTCAATCACACACAATATATCCCACATCAAATTATCATGCCTAGTAAAACAATATAATTGTTGATTTGTGGATAAATTGCTTGCAGTAACAAAGTGCTGTTTGTAAGATAAATATACTGGGTACATGTTGGTAAGCAATGGATGTAACACACAGTATAGAACTCATTCTGTATGAGGGGAAGAGATATTAAAAAGAAAATATTTTGTAAGAAACAATGAGCATGGATGTAATACAGTATCAAGTGTTATACAATATGTTCACATACAATCTATTCATACAGCTGGGTATTCACTGAAGCAGGTTAAAGTTCCTCAACCTGAAGAGTATAACAGCAGTGCCTCAGCTGGGAATCGAACCCACATCCATCCAGTTCCAAGCCCAGTTTCCCAATCATTATTCTACAGTTCACACTTTCACCACAAGAGGGAGCTCAACACAAACGGGGCTAAAGACACCCTGCATGTCGGCTTAAAGCATTCCAATAAATATTAATAGTAAGTACATTGAAACGTTTTCACCCATCTCATTTTAGAATGCTTCGAATTTCTAGATGAAATAAAGGCTGGACACAAAGAATGTATCCTGCTAGGAAGTCTGGAATGGGCTCACATTAAAGAAGTGTGATATGTACAGAATACTATGTCCATGGTTCCTGAAGCACCCACTCACACCTCATCCATCCATATAATAGACACAGAAGCAGCTTTTCCAATTACAAACCACGTGTAAATATACATGCAAGAACATCTCCTACTTTTAAACCACACGTTTTCCCCAGGTGGGGAGTGCACCGTTCCTGGATGTACTGCAATACCAGGTCGATGCGTGGAGTGGACGGAGCAAGCCCCTATTCCATCTCCCTGTTCCAAAAATCAATTTAATATATGGTCCCCAGATAGGGGACGTATCAGATATTAAACTGATAAGAACAGATACTACACTTGATCTTAGCCAAAAGGCCGAGAAGCGATACCGGACGACGGCTTGAGTCGGGCGAGCCCATGTGGGAAACACAATGTACGCTGACGGTATGGAAGATTTGGGCTCCATGTAACAAACCCGACAATTGAACAATGTTAAATTAGATAGTATAGTAAGGAATTCGGAGCTCGATTGTGTCTATATGTGCATTTTTTTATTGTTTGGTCATGTAAAGATCCCATGATGCATCTGAGGGTGCATTAAAAAAATAATCTCCACCAATCACACCCGTTGGTGTTACTGTAGTTTTTTCATGCGTCATTCCAGTAGCCCAACTACGGCAGAGGAGGAGGCACAAACCGCACTAACCACGCGTAGGCGCTCCTACTTTGCTGCCGCTGCTTCTAATTTAGCACATTCAGCAGGTTTAATTGTCGTGCGTGATTTAATGAAGTTTTTTTAAATGTTCGACGGGCATTAAAATATCATTCTAGCAGATAGTCTCCACGACACACACAAATGTATTAAACGTCGATATGTGGTATAACCTTACATAGCTACATGTTATGATCTGGCCTAAGAGTTTACTATTTTTCTCAAGTGACCGTTAATAGAGATGTAATGCAGGATTCCTCACGCTTTTTGTTGACAGTTTGCAATGTCAACATTGTCTCCACGTGGATTATTATTATTTATTTTTTTTGGCGCCTGCTTTTCAATTGCTCCCTGCCAACGATTTTCTACCAGAAGCAATCATTTTGCATTGAAGAGAGGATGTGTAACGTTGTATGACGCGTGGGGAACATTTTCGGTGTGACGACAACATGCAGTAGACACTCCAATCTCTGCATTTCTAGACACTGATTACGGAGATACGACCGAATCGCCCATTATCATTACAGACGTCCTGTGATAACAATTACTTTCCAGACCTGATCCCGTCCGTATAGGTTAAGACGGCTAACATCACAAGATTTTAACTTATTTCAGGAGGGGACGCACTGTCTGGGACAGTTCATTATTCATAGGGGGATTCATTTTGAGTGTGTTGCTTTGTGCAGTTTTTATAGGCTTGAGTAGGCTAAACGCTACTTGTGATAGGTTACAACAGCATAGGCTATACATAAACAAGATAAGGGGGTAAAAAGTGTTGTTCTTCGAGTTATAATAAGTATTGGACACTTGTATAGGCTATTTGGTTATGGCCATCAGCTCATATGGAAGCATTGTGGCTTTGAGCCAGAAGACAATGTTAATCCAAAAAATTTGGACGAGGCTGTGTGTTGGGTATGCGGGGTAAAAATGAATGTTACGAGAGTATAACACCACAAATCTTACTGCGCACCTCAGAAACACTCAAAATGCCCCAACAAAGCTTAGTTGTGGTGAGTTAAATAACCATGTCATTTTAATAAATAAAAAAATACATCTGTGACAAATTTTTTAACAAGCTAATATGAAACTAATTGTCTATCGATCATGAAATTAAGTGGCAAGAATATCCCTATCCACGGTGCCCCTAGTCCCAATTACAGTAGGCTATTCATGTTTGTCTGAAATGATAAACTAAGCTACAGCTTTAAACAAGCCCCGTTAAACAAGTGCTCTCCAGCACTGCAGGGCAGTAAAATAGCAAGTTGTATTCAGTACAGCGGGGCTGTTGTGACTCTGTTGAGGGCATCTCTCAAGCCCAAAAAAGAAAAACGTTGGTATTTTTTTAGCGAGGAATAAGTCAGTCACATAGGAGGACTCACTTTGGCAATGGCCTTTAGTCAGACCGAGGGAGAGAAAAATTAAAATGAGAAAAAAGCAGCAAGTTTGAATTGTTTTACGGTTTATTGCAGATGCAAAGCTGCCGGTAAATAGCCTAATTGCTAATAATGTTCTAGCTAATTTTGGCTGACATGTTGTAGCCTATTTTTTATTAAGCCTATTGTTTCTGTTTTTGTTTCTACATTTGTAAATTTCAACTGTTAATAAACAGTTGTTCACTGTCTCCGTGTTTCAATAGAGAATTATTGATTTCCATGCGGACCAGAAATCCTACAAAGACAAAGTTGATTAGCCTTAGGGACAAAATTGGAATAAAGATAGACATATTAACTACGGCATCTATAAAGAATAGACTACTACATTAATTAATGCATTCACTATGCTTATTTAGGAACCAATTAAACATTTTATAACGTTCAAAGTTTCTTGTTATTTTATGGCAGTTACCGTTGCAGTAAGACTGATTTCACTAATTCATGTGGAAAGGAAAAAAGCAGTACCGACCCAGCTCTATTTCTTGCCTACAAGATTTTTTACATTTTTGCCGGGATAAGGACACCAATACCGAGATCGTATCTGTTAAAAAATAAAGAACCACTGTTGCGATAACATTGGGTTCATAAAACAGTTTCGTGAGTTTTAACACTTTAAAACAGCATATTGTGTGACCAGATTTATTAAAAATTCCACGGTAAAAAAACGCAATCAATGCAAATAAACAAAACCCCTTTTGGTGCTGAAGGAGCGATTCAGGCCAGAATCTGGCAGGTAAGTCTACAGGATAGTTAAGTTACATGCATTCCCAAATTATTACCTTTCTTACAATATCATTTAGGAATCCTCACATCAGAATATTTCACTTTAAAAAGATACAAAATTTTCATTGTACGCTTAAAGCACAATTGAACTTTGGGAGAACTTTGGGTTGTGTAGTTACCTGGTCATGATATGCAAATAGTGGCAAAATATGTTTGTTAGTTGCTCTGTGCTCCCCTGGGTTGATAATACAGAATAGGGTATTTGTCGCTCTCCATTCACTTCTATAAGGCAGCTAAAACGGTCTCAAAATGACACTTCTAGCATGGAAACGAACACGAACGAAGTGGATTCTGTCAATACAAACAATAACCAGTCCTCTTACGCATTTTTTTGAGAAAATTAAATGGCCCTTTCCTGGCTTTTTCGTATTTAATTTGGAACGTAGATCCGGTATGTATGTTCTTGCGCCAGAAACCACTCAGTAGTCCAAATTTCCACAGAAGCAAGCGTTCCTGGAAGTAAACAAACTGACCTGCCGACATTTTGTTAGTCTTTTCTGGTAGCTTGCCAACAAGATAGAAAATAGCACTTTTATAAATAATTTTAATTACACAAAAGAAAAATATTTAAGAGGACTGGTTATTCTTTGTATCGACAAAATCTGCTTTGTTTGCGTTCGCATATGTGCTAGAAGTGTCATTTTGAGAATGTTTTAGCTGCCCTATAGAAGTGAATGGAAATATATAAGTTAAAAAGCTTGATGTAGTTACTTTTTCAAAAGCGTATGTCAACACATTTTTTACACATACAAGCTTTAGGATACTGTCCAGACTAACAATTATCACACAAGTTGAGTTGATGTTCAGGAAAAGGTACATTTGACAAGTAGCCCATCTAAATGCTTACTTTTTTACTGTGATCTCCTCAGTGACTTCTTCATACCCTTTGCTTTATCACAGGATTGCGGCGTGTTGGAGAGCAACATGGAGTATATTGTGACCGTGGTCTTGTGCTGGGGAGGACAGGATAAGAAAGATCATGCGAGTTATATGATACAGAATCATTCAACATCATTTCAGTGTCCTGCATTAACTGTTTCAGAGATGAGCGGCATGATCAGTGTCAGAAATAAACCTGCATTAACCGTTTCAGAGATGAGCAGCATGATCAGTGTCAGAAATAAACCTGCATTAACTGTTTCAGAGATGAGCAGCATGATCAGTGTCAGAAATAAACCTGCATTAACTGTTTCAGAGATGAGCAGCATGATCAGTGTCAGAAATGAACCTGCATTAACTGTTTCAGAGATAAACAGTATGATCAGTGTCTGAAATAAACCTGCATTAACTGTTTCAGAGATGAGCAGCATGATCAGCTGACTAAGCTTGAGGAGTAATGCATGGCCCCATCTGCCCTTTATTATGTCATTTTACACATCATTATCCCACATCATTTCACACATCATCACAGATTAATCACACACAATATATCCCACATCACTTTACACAACATTATAACGCACATGTCAATCACACACAATATATCCCACATCAAATTATCATGCCTAGTAAAACAATATAATTGTTGATTTGTGGATAAATTGCTTGCAGTAACAAAGTGCTGTTTGTAAGATAAATATACTGGGTACATGTTGGTAAGCAATGGATGCAACACACAGTATAGAACTCATTCTGTATGAGGGGAAGAGATATTAAAAAGAAAATATTTTGTAAGAAACAATGAGCATGGATGTAATACAGTATCAAATGTTATACAATATGTTCACATACAATCCATTCATACAGCTGGGTATTCACTGAAGCAGGTTAAAGTTCCTCAACCTGAAGAGTATAACAGCAGTGCCTCAGCTGGGAATCGAACCCACATCCATCCAGTTCCAAGCCCAGTTTCCCAATCATTATTCTACAGTTCACACTTTCACCACAAGAGGGAGCTCAATACAAACGGGGCTAAAGACACCCTGCATGTCGGCTTAAAGCATTCCAATAAATATTAATAGTAAGTACATTGAAACGTTTTCACCAATCTCATTTTAGAATGCTTCGAATTTCTAGATGAAATAAAGGCTGGACACAAAGAATGTATCCTGCTAGGAAGTCTGGAATGGGCTCACATTAAAGAAGTGTGATATGTACAGAATACTATGTCCATGGTTCCTGAAGTACCCACTCACACCTCACCCTTCCATATAATAGACACAGAAGCAGTTTTTCCAATTACAAACCACGTGTAAACATACATGCAAGAACATCTCCTACTTTTAAACCACACGTTTTCCCCAGGTGGGGAGTGCACCGTTCCTGGATGTACTGCAATACCAGGTCGATGCGTGGAGTGGACGGAGCAAGCCCCTATTCCATCTCCCTGTTCCAAAAATCAATTTAATATATGGTCCCCAGATAGGGGACGTATCAGATATTAAACTGATAAGAACAGATACTACACTTGATCTTAGCCAAAAGGCCGAGAAGCGATACCGGACGACGGCTTGAGTCGGGCGAGCCCATGTGGGAAACACAATGTACGGTGACGGTATGGAAGATTTGGGCTCCATGTAACAAACCCGACAATTGAACAATGTTAAATTAGATAGTATAGTAAGGAATTCGGAGCTCGATTGTGTCTATATGTGCATTTTTTTATTGTTTGGTCATGTAAAGATCCCATGATGCATCTGAGGGTGCATTAAAAAAATAATCTCCACCAATCACACCCGTTGGTGTTACTGTAGTTTTTTCATGCGTCATTCCAGTAGCCCAACTACGGCAGAGGAGGAGGCACAAACCGCGCTGAGGCGCTCCTACTTTGCTGCTGCTGCTTCTAATTTAGCACAGTCAGCAGGTTTAATTGTCGTGCGTGATTTAATTAAGTTTTTTTAAATGTTCGACGGGCATTAAAATATCATTCTAGCAGATAGTCTCCACGACACACACACAAATGTATTAAACGTCGATATGTGGTATAACCTTACATACGTGTTATGATCTGGCCTAAGAGTTTACTATTTTTCTCAATTGACCGTTAATAGAGATGTAATGCAGGATTCCTCACGCTTTTTGTTGACAGTTTGCAATGTCAACATTGTCTCCACGTGGATTATTATTTATTTATTTTTTGGCGCCTGCTTTTCAATTTCTCCCTGCCAACGATTTTCTACCAGAAGCAATCATTTTGCATTGAAGAGAGGATGTGTAACGTTGTATGACGCGTGGGGAACATTTTCGGTGTGACGACAACATGGAGTAGACACTCCAATCTCTACATTTCTAGACACTGATTACGGATACGCCCGAATCGCCCATTATCATTACAGACGTCCTGTGATAATTACTTTCCAGACATTGTCTGTCCTGAAAACTTATCCCGTCCGTATAGGTTCTTAAGACGGCTAACGTCACCGTGCCACAAGAGTGCGCTACTACACCACAACAACAGAGCTCAAAAAAGCGGACACATCTCAACAATCACTTTACCATATAGCCAGCAAGCCAGCTAAATACAAATAGGATGCTGTCATTAATAGGTTATGCGGGACCCGGATTATTTTATACTAAACCAGCTAATTAATAATAGGCAAGTCGTCCAGCTTTTCAACAGAAGTAACGTTACACGTGCAGAGAACAGCATCCGTCAGCTTACCTTGACTCAGTAGAGCTGCAATTGCCTTGATGTTTAACTGAATCTCAGCAGCCTCTCCTTCCATTCATCGCAAAATTTTCGTGTAAGGTCCTTCTCGAATGGGAGCTGAATCAGCTGGGCTTTCCGTGTATGCAACATGCTTCTTCTGTGTTGGCTGAATACATTGGTCAGTGTGGAGAATGAGTTCTCGCACATTGTTGTCGATGCCCGCATGTATTACTAGCTAGCTAGAACTTTGGCGCAAACAATAAAGACGAGCTATCTTTTTGAACCTATCCGTGGTCCGATAGCATTTGTGCTACCCTACATAGCATTAATGCGAGTGTAGAACTAGCTAATAATGTTTATTTACAGGCCAATTAAACAAATACATTGGAAATTATCGAACCACTTGTAGATTACTGGCTAACATAGCGGATAATCGACCCAGTTCAGTGCTAGGTGCTAGTAGCTAGCGAGACGTAGTCAAGCAACTGACCCGGAAGTAATAAGAATTATACGGTGGGAAAAATTGTACGCTACACCGGTTAGTCAGCGCGTCTGGCGGGCAATATTTTTAATAGTCAATACTGACATTGGATATTACAGTCCTTCTCAAAGCTAGGCTACAAGATCTCCAATATTATTTTACACACACGTATTTACCATTGCAAGCAAAACAAAAACGAAAAAAAAAAAAACTTTAAAATACTATGTAGATTTACGGAGACAACTAGGTGTTCACTACCGTACACCAGCAATGCACCCCTATAGCTCCGGGCCTGTAACAAATTAATATTTAATGTTAATATGTAATTAAATACGTTAGCTTGCCAAAATGTGAACATAGCAACAACAAAAAAAGTAACATCTTTATGCCACCTTCAATTCCAAATTAAACCTTACATTGCTGTATTAAAAAAAGGTTCCTTGACAGTGAAGTCATTTTCCATTTTAAAGTTTGTGGAAAACAGAAGCCAACGTTAGACCTATTCGGGCATTTCTTTCAAATGATGTTAGATAGCTCATTAAATTCATGGCTACATCCAAAATGGAGGCCTGCACACAGATAGGCCTGGCTACCAGCGAAGAGTAACAATTAAAATAAGTTTGTACTGAGCACAGGGGATTTCCTGCAACCTTCAGTGAGGCTTGTCAAAATATATTACATATTTTATATAAATTAATATTATATATGAATAAAACATTTTCAATAACCTTTTCAATAAATAAAAATACTGACGAGGAACCAAGCAAGAACCAAGCAAGCTCCGTCCGTATAGTAATAGTGTTTGTTATGCTGGAATATAAAAGGGAGCGTTCAATCAACTCTCAGCGACATCATGGAATTGACAATTTATGAGTTAATTCACAACAGTAACACATTTATAAAAATGAAATATCACTGAAAAATAAATAAGCCAGACTGCGTAACTAAAGCAGCGCATCTCTTTCCAGCGCTTTCTATGGAACGGCAGAGGGCCGTATTCAGAAGGCATCTACTGTGATGTAACATTCAGGGCTGGGTTATTAACCCAAAGCCCTTCTCAAGCACCACCCTTTTCAACACAAGCCCCAAAATAAAATGGTTACTGTTCTTGAACCCCTTTGACTACAGGCATAATCCTGGTCTCTTCTGCAAGGTAAGTTTGTTTTCCAAGAGTCAGAATTACTCGAAGAAGTATTACTGACACAAAGTAAACTCAAACGGTGGAAGTGCAATTGTTTTTCACGCTAGGGCTGGGACGCTTACCGAAATACCGCGGTATTAGAGTCACGTCATGCTCACTGAAAAGCTGAGCTGGTCACCGCATTACCGCCTGGTTTTTTGTGTCAAAATTTTTGCTTTTGAAAGTGTGATGCGATCTGATGAATTGCGCCGAACGCTATAGTCTACAAATCTGCAAAGCTAACGTCCTGAGTGGAGGATGGGACACACTGTCTGGGACAGTTCATTATTCATAGGGGGATTCATTTTGAGTGTTGCTTTGTGCAGTTTTTATAGGCTTGAGTAGGCTATAGGCTACTTGTGATAGGTTACAACAGCATAGGCTATACATAAACAAGATAAGGGGGTAAAAAGTGTTGTTCTTGGAGTTATAATAAGTATCGGACACTTGTATAGGCTATTTGGTTATGGCCATTAGCTCATATGGAAGCATTCTGGCTTTGAGCCAGACGACAATGTTAATCCAAAAAATTTGGACGAGGCTGTGTGTTGGCTATGCGGGGTAAAAAAGAATGTTACGAGAGTATAACACCACAAATCTTACTGTGCACCTCAGAAACACTCAAAATGCCCCAACAAAGCTTAGTTGTGGTGAGTTAAATAACCATGTCATTTTAATCCAAAAAAAAATACATCTGTGACAAATTTTTTAACAAGCTAATATGAAACTAATTGTCTATCGATCATGAAATTAAGTGGCAAGAATATCCCTATCCACGGTGCCCCTAGTCCCAATTACAGTAGGCTATTCATGTTTGTCTGAAATGATAAACTAAGCTACAGCTTTAAACAAGCCCTGTTAAACAAGTGCTCTCCAGCACTGCAGGGCAGTAAAATAGCAAGTTGTATTCAGTACAGCGGGGCTGTTGTCACTCCGTTGAGGGCATCTTTCAAGCCCAAAAAAAACGTTGGTATTTTTTTAGCGAGGAATAAGTCAGTCACATAGGAGGACTCACTTTGGCAATGGCCTTTAGTCAGACCGAGGGAGAGAAAAATTTAAATGAGAAAAAAGCAGCAAGTTTGAATTGTTTTACGGTTTATTGCGGATGCAAAGATGCCGGTAAATAGCCTAATTGCTAATAATGTTCCAGCTAATTTTGACTGACATGTTGTAGCCTATTTTTTATTAAGCCTATTGTTTCTGTTTTTGTTTCTACATTTGTAAATTTCTACTGTCAATAAACAGTTGTTCACTGTCTCCGTGTTTCAATAGAGAATTATTGATTTCCATGCGGACCAGAAATCCTACAAAGACAAAGTTGATTAGCCTTAGGGACAAAATTGGAATAAAGATAGACATTTTAACTACGGCATCTATAAAGAATAGACTACTACATTAATTAATGCATTCACTATGCTTATTTAGGAACCAATTAAACATTTTATAACGTTCAAAGTTTCTTGTTATTTTATGGCAGTTACCGTTGCAGTAAGACTGATTTCACTAATTCATGTGGAAAGGAAAAAAGCAGTACCGTGCCGCTCTATTTCTTGCCTACAAGATTTAAAACATTTTTGCCGGGATAAGGACACCAATACCGAGATCGTATCATGTTAAAAAATAAAGAACCACTGTTGCGATAACATTGGGTTCATAAAACAGTTTAGTGAGTTTTAACACTTTAAAACAGCATATTGTGTGACCAGATTTATTAAAAATTCCACGGTAAAAAAACGCAATCAATGCAAATAAACAAAACCCCTTTTGGTGCTGAAGGAGCGATTCAGCCCAGAATCTGGCAGGTAAGTCTACAGGATAGTTAAGTTACATGCATTCCCAAATTATTACGTTTCTTACAATATCATTTAGGAATCCTCACATCAGAATATTTCACTTTAAAAAGATACAAAATTTTCATTGTACGCTTAAAGCACAATTGAACTTTGGGAGAACTTTGGGTTGTGTAGTTACCTGGTCATGATTTGCAAATAGTGGCGAAATATGTTCATTAGTTGCTCTGTGGACCCCTGGGTTGATAATACAGAATAAGGTATTTCTCGCTCTCCATTCACTTCTATAAGGCAGCTAAAACGGTCTCAAAATGACACTTCTAGCACGTATACGAACGCGAACGAAGTGGATTCTGTCAATACAAATAATAACCAGTCCTCTTACGCATTTTTTTGAGAAAATTAAATGGCCCTTTCCTGGCTTTTTCGTATTTAATTTGGAACGTAGATCCGGTATGTATGTTCTTGCGCCAGAAACCACTCAGTAGGCCAAATTTCCCCAGAAGCAAGCGTTCCTGGAAGTAAACAAACCGACCTGCCGACATTTTGTTAGTCTTTTCTGGTAGCTTGCCAACAAGATAGAAAATAGCACTTTTATAAATAATTTTAATTACACAAAAGAAAAATATGTAAGAGGACTGGTTATTCTTTGTATCGACAAAATCTGCTTCGTTTGCGTTCGCATACGTGCTAGAAGTGTCATTTTGAGAATGTTTTAGCTGCCCTATAGAAGTGAATGGAAATATATAAGTTAAAAAGCTTGATGTAGTTACTTTTTCAAAAGCGTATGTCCACACATTTTTTACACATACAAGCTTTAGGATACTGTCCAGACTAACAATTATCACACAAGTTGAATTGATGTTCAGGAAAAGGTACATTTGACAAGTAGCCCATCTAAATGCTTACTTTTTTACTGTGACCTCCTCAGTCACTTCTTCATACCCTTTGCTTTATCACAGGATTGCGGCGTGTTGGAGAGCAACATGGAGTACATTGTGACCATGGTCTTGTGCTGGGGAAGACAGGATAAGAAAGATCATGCGAGTTATATGATACAGAATCATTCAGCATCATTTCAGTGTCCTGCATTAACTGTTTCAGAGATGAGCGGCATGATCAGCTGACTAAGCTTGAGGAGTAATGCATGGCCCCATCTGCCCTTTATTATGTCATTTTACACATCATTATCCCACATCATTTCATACAACATCACAGATTAATCACACACAATATATCCCACATCACTTTACACAACATTATAACACACACGTCAATCACACACAATATATCCCACATCAAATTATCATGCCTAGTAAAACAATATAATTGTTGATTTGTGGATAAATTGCTTGCAGTAACAAAGTGCTGTTTGTAAGATAAATATACTGGGTACATGTTGGTAAGCAATGGATGTAACACCCAGTATAGAACTCATTCTGTATGAGGGAAAGAGATATTAAAAAGGAAATATTCTGTAGATTTTTTTGTAAGAAACAATGAGCATGGATGTAATACAGTATCAAGTGTTATACAATATGTTCACATACAATCCATTTATACAGCTGGGTATTCACTGAAGCAGGTTAAAGTTCCTCAACCTGAAGAGTATAACAGCAGTGCCTCAGCTGGGAATCGAACCCACATCCATCCAGTTCCAAGCCCAGTTCCCCAATCATTATTCTACAGTTCACACTTACACCACAAGAGGGAGTTCAACACAAACGGGGCTAAAGACACCCTGCATGTCGGCTTAAAGCATTCCAATAATTATTAATAGTTCGCACATTGAAACGTTTTCACCCATCTCATTTTAGAATGCTTCGAATTTCTAGATGAAATAAAGGCTGGACACAAAGAATGTATCCTGCTAGGAAGTCTGGAATGGGCTCACATTAAAGAAGTGTGATATGTACAGCATACTATGTCAATGGTTCCTGAAGCACCCACTCACACCTCACCCTTCCATATAATAGACATAGAAGCAGCTTTTCCACTTACAAACCACGTGTAAATATACATGCAAGAACATCTCCTACTGTTAAACCACACGTTTTCCCCAGGTGGGGAGTGCACCGTTCCTGGATGTACTGCAATACCAGGTCGATGCGTGGAGTGGACGGAGCAAGCCCCTATTCCATCTCCCTGTTCCAAAAATCAATTTAATATATGGTCCCCAGATAGGGGACGTATCAGATATTAAACTGATAAGAACAGATACTACACTTGATCTTAGCCAAAAGGCCGAGAAGCGATACCGGACGACGGCTTGAGTCGGGCGAGCCCATGTGGGAAACACAATGTACGGTGACGGTATGGAATATTTGGGCTCCATGTAACAAACCCGACAATTGAACAATGTTAAATTAGATGGTATAGTAAGGAATTCAGAGCTCGATTGTGTCTATATGTGCATTTTTTTATTGTTTGGTCATGTAAAGATCCCACGATGCATCTGAGGGTGCACAAAAAAAATAATCTCCACCAATCACACCCGTTGGTGTTACTGTAGTTTTTTCATGCGTCATTCCAGTAGCCCAACTACGGCAGATGAGGAGGCACTAACCGCGCTGAGGCGCTCCTACTTTGCTGCTGCTGCTTCTAATTTAGCACAGTCAGCAGGTTTAATTGTCGTGCGTGATTTAATTAAGTTTTTTTAAATGTTCGACGGGCATTAAAATATCATTCTAGCAGATAGTCTCCACGACACACACACAAATGTATTAAACGTCGATATGTGGTATAACCTTACATACGTGTTATGATCTGGCCTAAGAGTTTACTATTTTTCTCAATTGACCGTTAATAGAGATGTAATGCAGGATTCCTCACGCTTTTTGTTGACAGTTTGCAATGTCAACATTGTCTCCACGTGGATTATTATTTATTTATTTTTTGGCGCCTGCTTTTCAATTGCTCCCTGCCAACGATTTTCTACCAGAAGCAATCATTTTGCATTGAAGAGAGGATGTGTAACGTTGTATGACGCGTGGGGAACATTTTCGGTGTGACGACAACATGGAGTAGACACTCCAATCTCTACATTTCTAGACACTGATTACGGAGATACGCCCGAATCGCCCATTATCATTACAGACGTCCTGTGATAATTACTTTCCAGACATTGTCTGTCCTGAAAACTTATCCCGTCCGTATAGGTTCTTAAGACGGCTAACGTCACCGTGCCACAAGAGTGCGCTACTACACCACAACAACAGAGCTCAAAAAAGCGGACACATCTCAACAATCACTTTACCATATAGCCAGCAAGCCAGCTAAATACAAATAGGATGCTGTCAATAATAGGTTATGCGGGACCCGGATTATTTTATACTAAACCAGCTAATTAATAATAGGCAAGTCGTCCAGCTTTTCAACAGAAGTAACGTTACACGTGCAGAGAACAGCATCCGTCAGCTTACCTTGACTCAGTAGAGCTGCAATTGCCTTGATGTTTAACTGAATCTCACAGCCTCTCCTTCCATTCATCGCAAAATTTTCGTGTAAGGTCCTTCTCGAATGGGAGCTGAATCAGCTGGGCTTTCCGTGTATGCAACATGCTTCTTCTGTGTTGGCTGAATACATTGGTCAGTGTGGAGAATGAGTTCTCGCACATTGCCGTCGATGCCCGCATGTATTACTAGCTAGCTAGAACTTTGGCGCAAACAATAAAGACGAGCTATCTTTTTGAACCTATCCGTGGTCCGATAGCATTTGTGCTACCCTACATAGCATTAATGCGAGTGTAGAACTAGCTAATAATGTTTATTTACAGGCCAATTAAACAAATACATTGGAAATTATCGAACCACTTGTAGATTACTGGCTAACATAGCGGATAATCGACCCAGTTCAGTGCTAGGTGCTAGTAGCTAGCGAGACGTAGTCAAGCAACTGACCCGGAAGTAATAAGAATTATACGGTGGGAAAAATTGTACGCTACACCGGTTAGTCAGCGCGTCTGGCGGGCAATATTTTTAATAGTCAATACTGACATTGGATATTACAGTCCTTCTCAAAGCTAGGCTACAAGATCTCCAATATTATTTTACACACACGTATTTACCATTGCAAGCAAAACAAAAACGAAAAAAAAAAAAACTTTAAAATACTATGTAGATTTACGGAGACAACTAGGTGTTCACTGCCGTACACCAGCAATGCACCCCTATAGCTCCGGGCCTGTAACAAATTAATATTTAATGTTAATATGTAATTAAATACGTTAGCTTGCCAAAATGTGAACATAGCAACAACAAAAAAAGTAACATCTTTATGCCACCTTCAATTCCAAATTAAACCTTACATTGCTGTATTAAAAAAAGGTTCCTTGACAGTGAAGTCATTTTCCATTTTAAAGTTTGTGGAAAACAGAAGCCAACGTTAGACCTATTCGGACATTTCTTTCAAATGATGTTAGATAGCTCATTAAATTCATGGCTACATCCAAAATGGAGGCCTGCACACAGATAGGCCTGGCTACCAGCGAAGAGTAACAATTAAAATAAGTTTGTACTGAGCACAGGGGATTTCCTGCAACCTTCAGTGAGGCTTGTCAAAATATATTACATATTTTATATAAATTAATATTATATATGAATAAAACATTTTCAATAACCTTTTCAATAAATAAAAATACTGACGAGGAACCAAGCAAGAACCAAGCAAGCTCCGTCCGTATAGTAATAGTGTTTGTTATGCTGGAATATAAAAGGGAGCGTTCAATCAACTCTCAGCGACATCATGGAATTGACAATTTATGAGTTAATTCACAACAGTAACACATTTATAAAAATGAAATATCACTGAAAAATAAATAAGCCAGACTGCGTAACTAAAGCAGCGCATCTCTTTCCAGCGCTTTCTATGGAACGGCAGAGGGCCGTATTCAGAAGGCATCTACTGTGATGTAACATTCAGGGCTGGGTTATTAACCCAAAGCCCTTCTCAAGCACCACCCTTTTCAACACAAGCCCCAAAATAAAATGGTTACTGTTCTTGAACCCCTTTGACTACAGGCATAATCCTGGTCTCTTCTACAAGGTAACCCTTAGGAGTTTGTTTTCCAAGAGTCAGAATTACTCGAAGAAGTATTACTGACACAAAGTAAACTCAAACGGTGGAAGTGCAATTGTTTTTCACGCTAGGGCTGGGACGCTTACCGAAATACCGCGGTATTAGAGTCACGTCATGCTCACTGAAAAGCTGAGCTGGTCACCGCATTACCGCCTGGTTTTTTGTGTCAAAATTTTTGCTTTTGAAAGTGTGATGCGATCTGATGAATTGCGCCGAACGCTATAGTCTACAAATCTGCAAAGCTAACGTCCTGAGTGGAGGATGGGACGCACTGTCTGGGACAGTTCATTATTCATAGGGGGATTCATTTTGAGTGTGTTGCTTTGTGCAGTTTTTATAGGCTTGAGTAGGCTATAGGCTACTTGTGATAGGTTACAACAGCATAGGCTATACATAAACAAGATAAGGGGGTAAAAAGTGTTGTTATTGGAGTTATAATAAGTATCGGACACTTGTATAGGCTATTTGGTTATGGCCATTAGCTCATATGGAAGCATTCTGGCTTCGAGCCAGACGACAATGTTATTCCAAAAAATTTGGACGAGGCTGTGTGTCGGGTATGCGGGGTAAAAAAGAATATTATGAGAGTATGACACCACAACTTTGGGTTGTGTAGTTACCTGGTCATGATATGCAAATAGTGGCAAAATATGTTTGTTAGTTGCTCTGTGCTCCCCTGGGTTGATAATACAGAATAGGGTATTTGTCGCTCTCCATTCACGTCTATAAGGCAGCTAAAACGGTCTCAAAATGACACTTCTAGCACGTATACGAACGCGAACGAAGTGGATTCTGTCAATACAAACAATAACCAGTCCTCTTACGCATTTTGAGAAAATTAAATGGCCCTTTCCTGGCTTTTTCGTATTTAATTTGGAACGTAGATCCGGTATGTATGTTCTTGCGCCAGAAACCACTCAGTAGTCCAAATTTCCACAGAAGCAAGCGTTCCTGGAAGTAAACAAACTGACCTGCCGACATTTTGTTAGTCTTTTCTGGTAGCTTGCCAACAAGATAGAAAATAGCACTTTTATAAATAATTTTAATTACACAAAAGAAAAATATGTAAGAGGACTGGTTATTCTTTGTATCGACAAAATCTGCTTTGTTTGCGTTCGCATACGTGCTAGAAGTGTCATTTTGAGAATGTTTTAGCTGCCCTATAGAAGTGAATGGAAATATATAAGTTAAAAAGCTTGATGTAGTTACTTTTTCAAAAGCGTATGTCAACACATTTTTTACACATACAAGCTTTAGGATACTGTCCAGACTAACAATTATCACACAAGTTGAATTGATGTTCAGGAAAAGGTACATTTGACAAGTAGCCCATCTAAATGCTTACTTTTTTACTGTGATCTCCTCAGTCACTTCTTCATACCCTTTGCTTTATCACAGGATTGCGGCGTGTTGGAGAGCAACATGGAGTATATTGTGACCGTGGTCTTGTGCTGGGGAGGACAGGATAAGAAAGATCATGCGAGTTATATGATACAGAATCATTCAGCATCATTTCAGTGTCCTGCATTAACTGTTTCAGAGATGAGCGGCATGATCAGTGTCAGAAATAAACCTGCATTAACTGTTTCAGAGATGAGCAGCATGATCAGCTGACTAAGCTTGAGGAGTAATGCATGGCCCCATCTGCCCTTTATTATGTAATTTTACACATCATTATCCCACATCATTTCACACAACATCACAGATTAATCACACACAATATATCCCACATCACTTTACACAACATTATAACACACACGTCAATCACACACAATATATCCCACATCAAATTATCATGCCTAGTAAAACAATATAATTGTTGATTTGTGGATAAATTGCTTGCAGTAACATGGGTACATGTTGGTAAGCAATGGATGTAACACCCAGTATAGAACTCATTCTGTATGAGGGAAAGAGATATTAAAAAGGAAATATTCTGTAGATTTTTTTGTAAGAAACAATGAGCATGGATGTAATACAGTATCAAGTGTTATACAATATGTTCACATACAATCCATTTATACAGCTGGGTATTCACTGAAGCAGGTTAAAGTTCCTCAACCTGAAGAGTATAACAGCAGTGCCTCAGCTGGGAATCGAACCCACATCCATCCAGTTCCAAGCCCAGTTCCCCAATCATTATTCTACAGTTCACACTTACACCACAAGAGGGAGTTCAACACAAACGGGGCTAAAGACACCCTGCATGTCGGCTTAAAGCATTCCAATAATTATTAATAGTTCGCACATTGAAACGTTTTCACCAATCTCATTTTAGAATGCTTCGAATTTCTAGATGAAATAAAGGCTGGACACAAAGAATGTATCCTGCTAGGAAGTCTGGAATGGGCTCACATTAAAGAAGTGTGATATGTACAGAATACTATGTCCATGGTTCCTGAAGTACCCACTCACACCTCACCCTTCCATATAATAGACACAGAAGCAGTTTTTCCAATTACAAACCACGTGTAAACATACATGCAAGAACATCTCCTACTTTTAAACCACACGTTTTCCCCAGGTGGGGAGTGCACCGTTCCTGGATGTACTGCAATACCAGGTCGATGCGTGGAGTGGACGGAGCAAGCCCCTATTCCATCTCCCTGTTCCAAAAATCAATTTAATATATGGTCCCCAGATAGGGGACGTATCAGATATTAAACTGATAAGAACAGATACTACACTTGATCTTAGCCAAAAGGCCGAGAAGCGATACCGGACGACGGCTTGAGTCGGGCGAGCCCATGTGGGAAACACAATGTACGGTGACGGTATGGAAGATTTGGGCTCCATGTAACAAACCCGACAATTGAACAATGTTAAATTAGATAGTATAGTAAGGAATTCAGAGCTCGATTGTGTCTATATGTGTATTTTTTTTAATTGTTTGGTCATTTGGTAAAGATCCCATGATGCATCTGAGGGTGCATTAAAAAAATTATTTCCACCAATCACACCCGTTGGTGTTACTGTAGTTTTTTCATGCGTCATTCCAGTAGCCCAACTACGGCAGAGGAGGAGGCACAAACCGCACTAAGGCGCTCCTACTTTGCTGCTGCTTCTAATTTAGCACATTCCGCAGGTTTAATTGTCGTGCGTGATTTAATGAAGTTTTTTTAAATGTTCGACGGGCATTAAAATATCATTCTAGCAGATAGTCTCCACGACACACACAATGTATTAAACGTCGATATGTGGTTCCGTCCGCTCGTTTCAACAATGTTGACCACAATGTTGTTGCATCGGTAGCCTATGTCAGCACTAGCTAAAACGCTAACTTTAACCAAATGTTACCAACCATAATTCAAATGTTCGGCACGGGAAAAACTGTTGGACAGGAAAAATCCGTATTATTTTAGGAAAACACAGAAAGCAATTAAAGAGTAAGTACACCCACAGTCTCAGCCTACTACACAATTTTGAAAAATACTTCGTGGGGTGATTCGATTTTATAACCGAAACGACTTTTCATCTGCGTTGCACTTCTCACAATGGGACGTACTACAGCCGCTTCAATACCAGGGAAAGCTGAAATGAGGTTTCCGATTTCAGGTTTACGAAGCGCCAGCACCTAATGTAATTTCACATCGTAACGTCACCTAGTAAGCCACACTGAACGCGGGTTTGGGGCACGTGGGCTAACGTTAACAATCGTTTCCCTAAACGTAACAGAGAAAAGGTGCAATTGGACTTCACGGTCGTCCGCAGGTTAACATTTATCATCAAACCATCCAGAGAATAATCACGCACACCAATTTATTAACATCATTTCACTTTCCTTTTTTTTTTTTTAGAGAATTTTTGGTATGTGATGTTTTTTCTTATGTATGGTTCCTTATTGTAGTGTGTTAAATGTTGTGGTTCCTTATTGTAGTGTGTTAAATGTTGTGTGCATTTTAATAAAAAAAGAAAAGGAAAGGGGGAAAGAGGAAAATTACCCTTGAAAAATGTCTTAACCATGTAATGTGAGGTTGTGATGTGAGGCTGTAATGTGAGGTTGTGATGTGAGGTTGTAATGTGAGGTTGTGATGGGAGGTTGTAATGTGAGGTTGTGATGTGAGGTTGTAATGTGTAATGTGAGGTTGTGATGTGATAGTGATGCGATGTAGCTATGTATAGGCTACTGTAAAAAAAAAATAATAATAATAATTTTGTATAAACCAATAAAAGATACGCGCACCGATTTATCATAAATTCACCAGAGAAGGCATTCCAAGAGAATAACTCACGAGTTTGCCTACTACCTAATACTGATGACACTCAATGACTTATGTAGCTAATGTTGTTGCTGACAAATCATGTTACATATCCACAGTCCTGGCGGGACCATGTAAAGGGATATAAAAACTTTTAAAAAATAACTTGTACAATTATTGCATTTTGCAACTAACGTTAAGTTACGCTACCTTGATGTGTAGCCTATGCAGCAGAGTAGCCTATCCGCAACTGGTAACGTTTGTCTTCTCATCAATTTTACTTGTTCCTCCTCTTTACTTGCTCCTGGGAATGATCCTGGTCAGGGCACGCATCGATGCATACGTCAGATTTTGGACAAAGGCTACAGCTCAATGTATACTAAAGCAATTAAATATCTAAAGCGTAAATATCTTGCTTAAGGGTACAATGGCAGTGTCCTGCCTGGGAATCAAACCTGCAACCTTTAGGTTACAAGCCCAGTTCCCTGCCCATTATACAACACCTCCTCCCAAAATGTGGGCTCAAGCCGACGAGGATGGGATTCGAACCCACGCGTGCAGAGCACAATGGATTAGCAGTCCATCGCCTTAACCACTCGGCCACCTCGTCTACAGCACAGCAGCTGATGTTTCAGAGCTTTCAACAGTTTCAGTTCAGTTGTATCAGTTATGTACAGCTGTTGCAATTAGCTGCTGTTTGCAACAGCAAAGCAGACCTACAGGGGCTGAGAGTCCTGGAGGCCGATGGGAGGCCTGTCTACTGCACAAAGTCCCGGAACATTCGATTCAACACTGACCACAGACACCCGATTCAACACTGACCACAGACACCCGATTCAACACTGACCACAGACACCCGATTCAACACTGACCACAGACACCCAACTCAACACTGACCAGAGACGCCCAATTCAACACTGACCAGAGACGCCCAATTCAACACTGACCAGAGACATCAGATTCAACACTGACCACAGACATCCGATTCACCACTGACCACAGACACCCGATTCAACACTGACCACAGACACCCGATTCAACACTGACCACAGACACCCGATTCAACACTGACCACAGACACCCGATTCAACACTGACCACAGACACCCGATTCAACACTGACCACAGACACCCGATTCAACACTGACCACAGACACCCAACTCAACACTGACCAGACGCCCAATTAAACACTGACCAGAGACATCAGATTCAACACTGACCACAGACACCCGATTCAACACTGACCACAAACACCCGATTCAACACTGACCACAGACACCCGATTCAACACTGACCACAGACACCCGATTCAACACTGACCACAGACACCCGATTCAACACTGACCACAGACACCCAACTCAACACTGACCAGAGACGCCCAATTCAACACTGACCAGAGACATCAGATTCAACACTGACCACAGACACCCGATTCAACACTGACCACAAACACCCGATTCAACACTGACCACAGACACCCCATTCAACACTGACCACAGACACCCAACTCAACACTGACCTGAGACGCCCAATTCAACACTGACCAGAGACATCTGATTCAACACTGACCACAGACACCCAATTCAACACTGACCAGAGACATCAGATTCAACACTGACCACAGACACCCAATTCAACACTGACCAGAGACATCAGATTCAACACTGACCAGATGCCCGATTCAACACTGACCACAGACGCCCGATTCAACACTGACCACAGACGCCCGATTCAACACTGACCACAGACGCCCGATTCAACACTGACCACAGACATCAGATTCAACACTGACCGCAGACATCCGATTCAACACTGACCGCAGACATCCGATTCAACACTGACCGCAGACATCCGATTCAACACTGACCACAGACAGCCGATTCACCACTGACCACAGACAGCCGATTCAACACTGACCGCAGACATCCGATTCAACACTGACAGCAGACACCCGATTCAACACTGACCGCAGACATCCGATTCACCACTGACCGCAGACATCCGATTCAACACTGACCGCAGACATCCGATTCAACACTGACCGCAGACATCCGATTCAACACTGACCGCAGACATCCGATTCAACACTGACCGCAGACATCCGATTCAACACTGACCGCAGACATCCGATTCACCACTGACCGCAGACATCCGATTCAACACTGACCGCAGACATCCGATTCAACACTGACCGCAGACATCCGATTCAACACTGACCGCAGACATCCGATTCAACACTGACCGCAGACACCCGATTCAACACTGACCGCAGACATCCGATTCACCACTGACCGCAGACATCCGATTCAACACTGACCGCAGACATCCGATTCAACACTGACCGCAGACATCCGATTCAACACTGACCGCAGACATCCGATTCAACACTGACCGCAGACATCCGATTCAACACTGACCGCAGACATCCGATTCAACACTGACCGCAGACATCCGATTCAACACTGACCGCAGACATCCGATTCAACACTGACCGCAGACATCCGATTCAACACTGACCGCAGACATCCGATTCAACACGGACCGCAGACATCCGATTCAACACTGACCGCAGACATCCGATTCAACACTGACCACAGACACCCCATTCAACACTGACCAGAGACATCAGATTCAACACTGACCACAGACACCCAACTCAACACTGACCTGAGACGCCCAATTCAACACTGACCAGAGACATCTGATTCAACACTGACCACAGACACCCAATTCAACACTGACCAGAGACATCAGATTCAACACTGACCACAGACACCCGATTCAACACTGACCACAGACACCCAACTCAACACTGACCAGAGACGCCCAATTCAACACTGACCAGAGACATCAGATTCAATACTGACCACAGACACCCGATTCAACACTGACCACAAACACCCGATTCAACACTGACCACAGACACCCGATTCAACACTGACCACAGACACCCAACTCAACACTGACCAGAGACGCCCAATTCAACACTGACCAGAGACGCCCAATTCAACACTGACCAGAGACGCCCAATTCAACACTGACCAGAGACATCAGATTCAACACTGACCACAGACATCCGATTCACCACTGACCACAGACACCCGATTCAACACTGACCACAGACACCCGATTCAACACTGACCACAGACACCCGATTCAACACTGACCACAGACACCCGATTCAACACTGACCACAGACACCCAACTCAACACTGACCAGAGACGCCCAATTCAACACTGACCAGAGACGCCCAATTCAACACTGACCAGAGACATCAGATTCAACACTGACCACAGACACCCAACTCAACACTGACCTGAGACGCCCAATTCAACACTGACCAGAGACATCTGATTCAACACTGACCACAGACACCCAATTCAACACTGACCAGAGACATCAGATTCAACACTGACCACAGACACCCGATTCAACACTGACCACAGACACCCAACTCAACACTGACCAGAGACGCCCAATTCAACACTGACCAGAGACATCAGATTCAACACTGACCACAGACACCCGATTCAACACTGACCACAAACACCCGATTCAACACTGACCACAGACACCCGATTCAACACTGACCACAGACACCCAACTCAACACTGACCAGAGACGCCCAATTCAACACTGACCAGAGACGCCCAATTCAACACTGACCAGAGACGCCCAATTCAACACTGACCAGAGACATCAGATTCAACACTGACCACAGACATCCGATTCACCACTGACCACAGACACCCGATTCAACACTGACCACAGACACCCGATTCAACACTGACCACAGACACCCGATTCAACACTGACCACAGACACCCGATTCAACACTGACCACAGACACCCAACTCAACACTGACCAGAGACGCCCAATTCAACACTGACCAGAGACGCCCAATTCAACACTGACCAGAGACATCAGATTCAACACTGACCACAGACACCCGATTCAACACTGACCACAAACACCCGATTCAACACTGACCACAGACACCCGATTCAACACTGACCACAGACACCCAACTCAACACTGACCAGAGACGCCCAATTCAACACTGACCAGAGACGCCCAATTCAACACTGACCGCAGACACCCGATTCAACACTGACCGCAGACATCCGATTCACCACTGACCGCAGACATCCGATTCAACACTGACCGCAGACATCCGATTCAACACTGACCGCAGACATCCGATTCAACACTGACCGCAGACATCCGATTCAACACTGACCGCAGACATCCGATTCAACACTGACCGCAGACATCCGATTCAACACTGACCACAGACACCCAACTCAACACTGACCAGAGACGCCCAATTCAACACTGACCAGAGACATCAGATTCAACACTGACCACAGACACCCGATTCAACACTGACCACAAACACCCGATTCAACACTGACCACAGACACCCGATTCAACACTGACCACAGACACCCAACTCAACACTGACCAGAGACGCCCAATTCAACACTGACCAGAGACGCCCAATTCAACACTGACCAGAGACGCCCAATTCAACACTGACCAGAGACATCAGATTCAACACTGACCACAGACATCCGATTCACCACTGACCACAGACACCCGATTCAACACTGACCACAGACACCCGATTCAACACTGACCACAGACACCCGATTCAACACTGACCACAGACACCCGATTCAACACTGACCACAGACACCCAACTCAACACTGACCAGAGACGCCCAATTCAACACTGACCAGAGACGCCCAATTCAACACTGACCAGAGACATCAGATTCAACACTGACCACAGACACCCGATTCAACACTGACCACAAACACCCGATTCAACACTGACCACAGACACCCGATTCAACACTGACCACAGACACCCAACTCAACACTGACCAGAGACGCCCAATTCAACACTGACCAGAGACGCCCAATTCAACACTGACCGCAGACACCCGATTCAACACTGACCGCAGACATCCGATTCAACACTGACCGCAGACATCCGATTCAACACTGACCGCAGACATCCGATTCAACACTGACCACAGACACCCAACTCAACACTGACCAGAGACGCCCAATTCAACACTGACCAGAGACATCAGATTCAACACTGACCACAGACACCCGATTCAACACTGACCACAAACACCCGATTCAACACTGCCCACAGACACCCCATTCAACACTGACCAGAGACATCAGATTCAACACTGACCACAGACACCCAACTCAACACTGACCTGAGACGCCCAATTCAACACTGACCAGAGACATCTGATTCAACACTGACCACAGACACCCAATTCAACACTGACCAGAGACATCAGATTCAACACTGACCAGATGCCCGATTCAACACTGACCACAGACGCCCGATTCAACACTGACCACAGACGCCCGATTCAACACTGACCACAGACGCCCGATTCAACACTGACCACAGACGCCCGATTCAACACTGACCACAGACATCCAATTCAACACTGACCACAGACATCAGATTCAACACTGACCGCAGACATCCGATTCAACACTGACCGCAGACATCCGATTCAACACTGACCGCAGACATCCGATTCAACACTGACCGCAGACATCCGATTCAACACTGACCACAGACATCCGATTCACCACTGACCGCAGACAGCCGATTCAACACTGACCGCAGACATCCGATTCAACACTGACCGCAGACACCCGATTCAACACTGACCGCAGACATCCGATTCAACACTGACCGCAGACATCCGATTCAACACTGACCGCAGACATCCGATTCAACACTGACCGCAGACATCCGATTCAACACTGACCGCAGACATCTGATTCACCACTGACCGCAGACATCCGATTCAACACTGACCGCAGACATCCGATTCAACACTGACCGCAGACATCCGATTCAACACTGACCGCAGACATCCGATTCACCACTGACCACAGACATCCGACTGAACTCTATCCAACTCCAGGCTGTCAGAGCTCAGGGCAAAATGATCGCCCCCAGGAGTCCCCATAGACACTCCAACAGCACAGTGAAGTAGGGACAGGAGTCCCCATAGGCACTCCAACAGCACAGTGAAGTAGGGACAGGAGTCCCCATAGGCACTCCAACAGCACAGTGAAGTAGGGACAGGAGTCCCCATAGGCACTCCAACAGCACAGTGAAGTAGGGACAGGAGTCCCCATAGGCACTCCAACAGCACAGTGAAGTAGGGACAGGAGTCCCCATAGGCACTCCAACAGCACAGTGAAGTAGGGACAGGAATCCCCATAGGCACTCCAACAGCACAGTGAAGTAGGGACGGGAATCCCCATAGGCACTCCAACAGCACAGTGAAGTAGGGACAGGAGTCCCCATAGGCACTCCAACAGCACAGTGAAGTAGGGACAGGAATCCCCATAGGCACTCCAACAGCACAGTGAAGTAGGGACGGGAATCCCCATAGGCACTCCAACAGCACAGTGAAGTAGGGACAGGAGTCCCCATAGGCACTCCAACAGCACAGTGAAGTAGGGACAGGAGTCCCCATAGGCACTCCAACAGCACAGTGAAGTAGGGACAGGAGTCCCCATAGGCACTCCAACAGCACAGTGAAGTAGGGACAGGAGTCCCCATAGGCACTCCAACAGCACAGTGAAGTAGGGACAGGAGTCCCCATAGGCACTCCAACAGCACAGTGAAGTAGGGACAGGAGTCCCCATAGGCACTCCAACAGCACAGTGAAGTAGGGACAGGAATCCCCATAGGCACTCCAACAGCACAGTGAAGTAGGGACGGGAATCCCCATAGGCACTCCAACAGCACAGTGAAGTAGGGACAGGAGTCCCCATAGGCACTCCAACAGCACAGTGAAGTAGGGACAGGAGTCCCCATAGGCACTCCAACAGCACAGTGAAGTAGGGACAGGAGTCCCCATAGGCACTCCAACAGCACAGTGAAGTAGGGACAGGAGTCCCCATAGGCACTCCAACAGCACAGTGAAGTAGGGACAGGAGTCCCCATAGGCACTCCAACAGCACAGTGAAGTAGGGACGGGAATCCCCATAGGCACTCCAACAGCACAGTGAAGTAGGGACAGGAATCCCCATAGGCACTCCAACAGCACAGTGAAGTAGGGACGGGAATCGTTAGATTTTATTGATACCGATGCCATTATTGATTCCGCTTATCGATCCGATTCTTTATCGATTCCTTAAATATTATTTGCTCCCAGGCTATTAAAAGACCAACTATTACTATTGGGTGGTCATCTAAAATGGATTCAATGACACAATATTTATAAAGTATAAAGCATTAGTTTTTCATTCATATTTCTTAGTCATATCATGGAAAATATTTATCTGCATATTTATGCCTGCACAAGTGGCAGAGCATCCAATAAAAGTCTGAATACGATCGTACAATGGAGCTTCTAATTGAGACATTTACAAAAACAAATAGTTGATTTAATATGGGGAGAATCAGGAAGGAAAGTGAAAATCATGATTGATTGAAGACCATGATTAGTTCATTAGTTGAATCATGAATTTAAAAATATATATATTTAACTTTCATGTGCAAGTTCAATGTTACATAACTGTTCTCTCTCCCACTGCCTCTAACAAAACATTACATCAGTATTTTTTGTTACATTTTATTTTTTTACAGTCAACCTAACATGCCCCTGTACACATTATAATATACTGCAGCAGGTCCACCATAGTAAGTGATAGAAGTGAATTCAACACGTGACTCCCTTGTAAACATTGCCGTCAATCATTTGTGCTTAAATAGTGCCAATTACTTTATCAACACAGATTATCGAGGTGTTAAATTATGGTGCAAATGGGATAATTGAAGTGGCTTTAACAAAAAGGTTATTGCAAGAAAACAAGTGGAGAGAAACAGGTGGCCCAGCCCACAGCGCCATCTGCTGGAACTACTGACACAGACTTCCAATATACGACTGCAATACACCTCATTCACAACATGAGAACCATCTGCTGGAACTACTGACACAGACTTCCAATATACGACTGCAATACACCTCATTCACAACAGTGAAAACCATCTGCTGGAACTACTGACACAGACTTCCAATATACGACTGCAATACACCTCATTCACAACATAATGAGACAACCATCTGCTGGAACTACTGACACAGACTTCCAATATACGACTGCAATACACCTCATTCACAACATAATGAGAACCATCTGCTGGAACTACTGACACAGACTTCCAATATACGACTGCAATACACCTCATCCACAACAGTGAAAACCATCTGCTGGAACTACTGACACAGACTTCCAATATACGACTGCAATACACCTCATTCACATCATAGTGAGACAACCATCTGCTGGAACTACTGACACAGACTTCCAATATACGACTGCAATACACCTCATTCACATCATAGTGAGACAACCATCTGCTGGAACTACTGACACAGACTTCCAATATACGACTGCAATACACCTCATTCACATCATAGTGAGACAACCATCTGCTGGAACTACTGACACAGCTTCCAATATACGACTGCAATACACCTCATTCACAACATAGTGAGACAACCATCTGCTGGAACTACTGACACAGACTTCCAATATACGACTGCAATACACCTCATTCACAACATAATGAGAACCATCTGCTGGAACTACTGAGACAGACTTCCAATATACGACTGCAATACACCTCATTCACAACATAATGAGAACCATCTGCTGGAACTACTGACACAGACTTCCAATATACGACTGCAATACACCTCATTCACAACATAATGAGAACCATCTGCTGGAACTACTGACACAGACTTCCAATATACGACTGCAATACACCTCATTCACATCATAGTGAGACAACCATCTGCTGGAACTACTGACACAGCTTCCAATATACGACTGCAATACACCTCATTCACAACATAGTGAGACAACCATCTGCTGGAACTACTGACACAGCTTCCAATATACGACTGCAATACACCTCATTCACAACATAATGAGAACAATCTGCTGGAACTACTGACACAGACTTCCAATATACGACTGCAATACACCTCATTCACAACATAGTGAGACAACCATCTGCTGGAACTACTGACACAGCTTCCAATATACGACTGCAATACACCTCATTCACAACATAATGAGAACCATCTGCTGGAACTACTGACACAGACTTCCAATATACGACTGCAATACACCTCATTCACAACATAGTGAGACAACCATCTGCTGGAACTACTGACACAGCTTCCAATATACGACTGCAATACACCTCATTCACAACAGTGAAAACCATCTGCTGGAACTACTGACACAGACTT
This sequence comes from Synaphobranchus kaupii, assembly GCA_029718625.1. Lineage (NCBI taxonomy): Eukaryota > Metazoa > Chordata > Actinopteri > Anguilliformes > Synaphobranchidae > Synaphobranchus > Synaphobranchus kaupii. The sequence continues at coordinate 4,849,955 of CM056389.1, forward strand.
CCAATATACGACTGCAATACACCTCATTCACATCATAGTGAGACAACCATCTGCTGGAACTACTGACACAGACTTCCAATATACGACTCCAATACACCTCATTCACATCATAGTGAGACAACCATCTGCTGGAACTACTGACACAGACTTCCAATATACGACTGCAATACACCTCATTCACATCATAGTGAGACAACCATCTGCTGGAACTACTGACACAGCTTCCAATATACGACTGCAATACACCTCATTCACAACATAGTGAGACAACCATCTGCTGGAACTACTGACACAGACTCCCAATATACGACTGCAATACACCTCATTCACAACACAATGAGAACCATCTGCTGGAACTACTGACACAGACTTCCAATATACGACTGCAATACACCTCATTCACAACATAATGAGAACCATCTGCTGGAACTACTGACACAGACTTCCAATATACGACTGCAATACACCTCATTCACAACAAAATGAGAACCATCTGCTGGAACTACTGACACAGACTTCCAATATACGACTGCAATACACCTCATTCACATCATAGTGAGACAACCATCTGCTGGAACTACTGACACAGACTCCCAATATACGACTGCAATACACCTCATTCACAACACAATGAGAACCATCTGCTGGAACTACTGACACAGACTTCCAATATACGACTGCAATACACCTCATTCACAACATAATGAGAACCATCTGCTGGAACTACTGACACAGACTTCCAATATACGACTGCAATACACCTCATTCACAACAAAATGAGAACCATCTGCTGGAACTACTGACACAGACTTCCAATATACGACTGCAATACACCTCATTCACATCATAGTGAGACAACCATCTGCTGGAACTACTGACACAGCTTCCAATATACGACTGCAATACACCTCATTCACAACATAGTGAGACAACCATCTGCTGGAACTACTGACACAGCTTCCAATATACGACTGCAATACACCTCATTCACAACATAGTGAGACAACCATCTGCTGGAACTACTGACACAGACTTCCAATATACGACTGCAATACACCTCATTCACATCATAGTGAGACAACCATCTGCTGGAACTACTGACACAGACTTCCAATATACGACTGCAATACACCTCATTCACAACATAGTGAGACAACCATCTGCTGGAACTACTGACACAGACTTCCAATATACGACTGCGATACACCTCATTCACAACATAGTGAGACAACCATCTGCTGGAACTACTGACACAGACTTCCAATATACGACTGCAATACACCTCATTCACAACATAGTGAGACAACCATCTGCTGGAACTACTGACACAGACTTCCAATATACGACTGCAATACACCTCATTCACAACATAGTGAGAACCATCTGCTGGAACTACTGACACAGCTTCCAATATACGACTGCAATACACCTCATTCACAACATAGTGAGACAACCATCTGCTGCTTAATTTCAGTTAAAACTAAAGCCAATCAACTGCTGAAACAGTCAAAAGTGTGGACATTAAGCTCAGGGATCCCTTCAAATACATGAGCTCAGAAACTATTGGGCCAGGTCAAGGGGAGGTTAACATCAGTAGCAAAATTAGAAACATTATGAAATTACTTCCTATCTGTCTTGAAGCCAACATTCCAAGGTGTACAGAACAAAAGAATGTATTGAATTATCTCTACTAGAAAAAAAAGGTATGGGCTTTTGAATCCATTGGGGTTAACGAACTTGAACAGATGCACTTTCCCCCTGATTCTATCCTATAACAATAGTCTTACTGAGCAACTATTTTTTAATAAAGTATGAATAAATAGCATTTTTCTAATGATCATATGAATAGGCATCCCAGTAGAGTGAATGGTTTAGGATAAAAAGTCACCAAATGTTTTTTACAAGCTATTCAAAAAGTTCTCGATTCTCATTTCAGCCTGTCCCTCCATTCAATTTTTTTTAACATTAATTTTCTACTTGGAGAGGGGAAACATTCCAAAAGAAAACTTACTGGGATGTATCTTGATGGAGTATAAGCATTTTGAGGGGGGTGAAAATGTGTCCCTTCGTTACCATGACCATCTGACTTTAAATTATCCTGTCCAATTCACTGCTACTGAAAAGTAGCGAACAGAGAACAAGTTATACAGTTTAAAGTTTACACAGAACGGCCTTATTGCCACCCTGAGATTAGATACCAAATATACATCTTAAAGTTTACACAGAACGGGCTTATTGCCACCCTGAGATTAGATACCAAATATACAGCTTAAAGTTTACACAGAACGGGCTTACTGCCACCCTGAGATTAGATACCAAATATACTGCTTAAAGTTTACACAGAACGGGCTTATTGCCACCCTGAGATTAGATACCAAATATACATCTTAAAGTTTACACAGAACGGGCTTATTGCCACCCTGAGATTAGATACCAAATATACAGCTTAAAGTTTACACAGAACGGCCTTATTGCCACCCTGAGATTAGATACCAAATATACAGCTTAAAGTTTACACAGAACGGCCTTATTGCCACCCTGAGATTAGATACCAAATATACATCTTAAAGTTTACACAAAACGGGCTTATTGCCACCCTGAGATTAGATACCAAATATACATTTTAAAGTTTACACAGAACGGGCTTATTGCCACCCTGAGATTAGATACCAAATATACATCTTAAAGTTTACACAGAACGGCCTTATTGCCACCCTGAGATTAGATACCAAATATACATCTTAAAGTTTACACAGAACGGGCTTATTGCCACCCTGAGATTAGATACCAAATATACATCTTAAAGTTTACACAGAACAGCCTTATTGCCACCCTGAGATTAGATACCAAATATACATCTTAATGTTTACACAGAACGGGCTTATTGCCACCCTGAGATTAGATACCAAATATACACCTTAAAGTTTACACAGAACAGGCTTATTGCCACCCTGAGATTAGATACCAAATATACATTTTAAAGTTTACACAGAACGGGCTTATTGCCACCCTGAGATTAGATACCAAATATACATCTTAAAGTTTACACAGAACGGCCTTATTGCCACCCTGAGATTTGATACCAAATATACAGCTTAAAGTTTACACAGAACGGCCTTATTGCCACCCTGAGATTAGACACCAAATATACACCTTAAAGTTTACACAGAACGGCCTTATTGCCACCCTGAGATTAGATACCAAATATATATCTTAAAGTTTACACAGAACGGCCTTATTGCCACCCTGAGATTAGATACCAAATATACAGCTTAAAGTTTACACAGAACGGGTTTATTGCCACCCTGAGATTAGATACCAAATATACATCTTAAAGTTTACACAGAACGGCCTTATTGCCACCCTGAGATTAGATACCAAATATACATCTTAAAGTTTACACAGAACGGCCTTATTGCCACCCTGAGATTAGACACCAAATATACAGCTTAAAGTTTACACAGAACAGGCTTATTGCCACCCTGAGATTAGATACCAAATATACAGCTTAAAGTTTACACAGAACGGCCTTATTGCCACCCTGAGATTAGATACCAAATATACATCTTAAAGTTTACACAGAACGGCCTTATTGCCACCCTGAGATTAGATACCAAATATACATCTTAAAGTTTACACAGAACGGCCTTATTGCCACCCTGAGATTAGATACCAAATATACATCTTAAAGTTTACACAGAACGGGTTTATTGCCACCCTGAGATTAGATACCAAATATACATCTTAAAGTTTACACAGAACGGCCTTATTGCCACCCTGAGATTAGATACCAAATATACATCTTAAAATTTACACAGACCGGCCTTATTGCCACCCTGAGATTAGACACCAAATATACATCTTAAAGTTTACACAGAACAGGCTTATTGCCACCCTGAGATTAGATACCAAATATACACCTTAAAGTTTACACAGAACGGCCTTATTGCCACCCTGAGATTAGATACCAAATATACAGCTTAAAGTTTACACAGAACGGGTTTATTGCCACCCTGAGATTAGATACCAAATATACAGCTTAAAGTTTACACAGAACGGCCTTATTGCCACCCTGAGATTAGATACCAAATATACACCTTAAAGTTTACACAGAACGGGCTTATTGCCACCCTGAGATTAGATACCAAATATACAGGTTAAAGTTTACACAGAACGGCCTTATTGCCACCCTGAGATTAGATACCAAATATACACCTTAAAGTTTACACAGAATGGCCTTATTGCCACCCTGAGATTAGATACCAAATATACAGCTTAAAGTTTACACAGAACGGCCTTATTGCCACCCTGAGATTAGATACCAAATATACACCTTAAAGTTTACACAGAACGGCCTTATTGCCACCCTGAGATTAGATACCAAGTATACAGCTTAAAGTTTACACAGACCGGCCTTATTGCCACCCTGAGATTAGATACCAAATATACAGCTTAAAGTTTACACAGAACGGCCTTATTGCCACCCTGAGATTAGATACCAAATATACAGCTTAAAGTTTACACAGAATGGGCTTATTGCCACCCTGAGATTAGATACCAAAACTTTCAGTATTCAATAGACTGCGTCACGCTCAATTGAGGGTGGGAGGTCCCTGAATATCAGCTTGCATATGGGTTTCCCTATGCAGGCATGTTCAACACTAAAATACACCATAGGCTGATGTTTTAAAAACATTTTATAAAATAATCAAGCAATTTATTCATGGTAAAATTTCACAATAATCAGATATTTCATGATTTTAAAATAGATTAGACTAGACCAAGCCCAACTAGATTAAAGGATATTTTAAACTTTGTTATCTGCAGGCTACTTAAAATGAATAAGTAGGACACAAGTCAGTCTGGTCTTTAGAGGGAGAGGGGAGAAAAGAATATGGGTCATTCCGGGGAGAAATGGACCTTTTTAACCTTGATATTTCTGATATTTGACACCCATAATGTAACCTTGGAGTAATGACCATTGTTATACTTCTGGACAAAGAAAAAAAAAACCACAAAGAAAGTTTGGGATAAAGTGTCCATTTCAACTCAATTTTTGGCCTACCCACCTCTACTTTCGAGACCTATTAGCCTAGTGACTAATTGTCAAAAAGGGCTTTAGTTTTTGAGATACCCCTCCCGGAGGTAGAACAAAAGCCAATAATGTTTTTCCTCATCTTTAAGGTCTCCCATATATGAAATGGATTCTTGGCAAAAAATATTTTGGTGCAAAAATGGTTAAATTGATAGATATTGTTATACACCCCAAAACAAAAAAAGAACAAAAATCTAGCCTGGCCGTATGGGAGTTGACACATTTAAACTCATGTAGATTAATAATACAAGCTCTGAGAGCTTTCAAACGTTACATGCTATCAGTCAGGAAGTTGCTTAACATATTGGGGAAAAAATTATGTGATTATCTTGAGGAATGTAGGAAATATAGCGCTCTGAACACATAACTAAAATAAGCGGAAATGTAAAAAATCAATATATATACAGAATGTTCTCATTTACTTTGTAGTAACTCTGCCATGGATTGTGATAGAAACACCTATGATGGCTTGCTGGAAAGGTGTGGTTGTACTGAATCCAGCAATGTCACATGTGTAAGTGTACCTTGCATAGTCAGGGAGTTACATCCCCAAATGTATGAGGTGTCCCAAACGAAAGAAAACAAAACATTGACATAATAACTGTATCATTATTAGGGGTGAGAAGAACATTGACACATTCAACTCAAGCAGAAGCAATGATACTATAGAGGAAATTCACTTGATTAAAAGTAAATTAAAGGTGATATTTACAACTTTTTCATCAAAACGAATAATTTTTCAAAAATAATACATCCACAGAACGTATAGAGGGGTGTAGAGTAAAAGTATTAATTGTACTGAAAAAAAATATTATAGTATAGAAATAATTGTTTTATAAATTTTGACGGGTCCAAAATATATAAATATTTACATCTGGTTACGTTGGTTACGTCGACAAGAAATGCTCTCGTAGCACTCTGCGCTAATAGCATAAGGACGTTGATATCACGTGAGGCGGAGCTCAGGGGTTGCCAGATCGTAGCTCTGCGGAGGATATACCACGAAAGACTCCTCGCTTGACATCTCTCTGTCCAATCGGGTATTTGCATGGATGTATAAAGGTATTTGGCCAAGTTACCTGGCAACCACTACAATTGAACGTTGGAACGAGAGTGGGCGAGTATGAGTGCGACACCTACTGGCCGGGAGTAATTAAACTTGCAAATATCACCTTTAAATGTATTTAATACCCCCCCCTACCCCCACCCCCACCCACACACACACACACACACACAATGTAAGTGTACCTTGCATAGTCAGGGAGTTACATCCCCAAATGTATGAGATGTCCCAAACGAAAGAAAACAAAACATTGACATAATAACTGTATCATTATCAGGGGCGAGAAGAACATTGACACATTCAACTCAAGCAGAAGCAATGATACTATAGAGGAAATTCACTTGATTAAAAGTAACTGAATCCAGCAATACCACATGTGTAACTATAGCTTGCATATTCAGGGAGTGACATCACTAAATGTATGCAGTGTCCCAAAGGAAAGAAAATCAAACATTGATATAATGAAACTCCAAAAAACAGTCAGTGTCTTTACTGCAAAAAGTCATTTGAGGAAAAAGTTGATCTACAATGTGAATATATGATATTTTTCATTATGGAATATATGATATATGGAAACAAAGATACAATTGAATCAAATTGAAATTGAACATTTATTGTAATATTTTCATCCACTTCAGTTTCTTTTTGGCCAAATCACTACTATAGAATGCAAAATAATGTTAGCTACTGGTTCAAATAAACTTGTTATAACAAATTATGTATAAAGGAGATGCTTTAATTCTGTGGATGAAAAAGCTGTGAATTTTATTTATTTTGGTGATGGCGGACTCTTTGATATACTAACTGAGTCAGATGTGTATGCAGAGGGAACAGCTCGGCAATTGCTTCAAGGGAAACAGCTGGCAAGAGGAGTAAGGAGCATAAAGCTAGCCTCTGAGGCTCTGTTCAGGCTATTCTGGAAAGCCATGCAAGCATGGCTTGAAAAACAAGGCCAATGTGCAATGACTCAAGCACAAGGACATCTCCTACGTGATCTACAGCATGCATTCCATGGTAATGACAAGGCCACTGCTCAACAGCTCATCGGTGAGGTGGAGACTGAACTTACTGAGATCCAGCACAGTATCCAGATGTTCACAAATGAGGGAGTTAAGCAATCAGCAACCTTTGGATACTGGTTAACGTTCCTAAACGGTGCTAATCTGTTGCTAAGGATCCTTCGTTCTGAGCGTGAAGCCAACTTTCAACTTCACCTGAATTGCATGTGTGAAGTTATGCCTTGGTTCAGAGCTGCTGGAAGGACCAATTATGCTAAGTACATGCTATGTTGCAGAAATGAAAGCCCTTGAGCATGAACAACCAGAAGCCTACAAATTCATGCAACAAGGTAGATTTGTTGTTCGCCGGTCAGAGGATCGAAATTTCAACTGTGTGGCTACTGATCAGGCACTGGAGCAAACCATCAACCGAGAAGGCAAGAGTCAGGGTGGAGTTGTTGGCTTCACATTACGAAAGGGAGCGCTCACAAGATGGCTGATGACAAGACATGTGACCACAGCATATGTAGATGCCATGAAAGACCTTTGCAACACTGATGCAAAGAGCCCAAAAGCACACCAGGAGCATGGCACATCCAGAATGGACAGAGATGAGAGAGACATACAGAAGATAATAGAAGCTGTGGAGCAGAAGCAGAACCCTTTTGACCTTGATAGCGTTCCCGAGGAACTGATCAATATTGCAAGTGGTCAGGTTGCATCTGAGAAAGTTGCAAAAGAGCTCTCAAGCTTCCTGCAAGATGGTGCAAAGCAGAATGACATCTTTATTGAACAACGCCTGGCAAAATCCAAAAGAACCAAGAGCTTCTGGGAGACCGATAAAAGAAAACAGTGTGCAACCTTCAAAGACATGAAAGCATCATTTGGAGTCAGTATATCTAGAAAGGTTCACATGGACTCAGATGTCCTCTTTCGAAGGTTACTTGCTGTCTCCAAGCAAAGAGAGGTGTCCTTGGAGACAGTGATGTCCCATGAACTCGCTGCTGTCCCCCCCTCTTTGTTTTATGATGATGGAAGCATGAGGAAGACAACGAAAGCTGACCTTGCTAAGAAACTGGAGGCTGTAGCTGAAGAGATGTCAAGCGAGGAGTCTTCCGTGGTATATCCTCCGCAGAGCTACGATCTGGCCACCCCTGAGCTCCGCCTCACGTGATATCAACGTCCTTATGCTATTAGCGCAGTGAGCTACGAGAGCATTTCTTGTCGACGTAACCAACGTAACCAGATGTAAATATTTATATATTTTGGACCCGTCAAAATTTATAAAACAATTATTTCTATACTATAATATTTTTTTTCAGTACAATTAATACTTTTATTCTACACCCCTCTATACGTTCTGTGGATGTATTATTTTTGAAAAATTATTCGTTTTGATGAAAAAGTTGTAAATATCACCTTTAATTTACTTTTAATCAAGTGAATTTCCTCTATAGTATCATTGCTTCTGCTTGAGTTGAATGTGTCAATGTTCTTCTCACCCCTGATAATGATACAGTTATTATGTCAATGTTTTGTTTTCTTTCGTTTGGGACACCTCATACATTTGGGGATGTAACTCCCTGACTATGCAAGGTACACTTACACATGTGACATTGCTGGATTCAGTATAACCACACCTTTCCAGCAAGCCATCATAGGTGTTTCTATCACAATCCATGGCAGAGTTACTACAAAGTAAATGAGAACATTCTGTATATATATTGATTTTTTACATTTCCGCTTATTTTAGTTATGCGTTCAGAGCGCTATATTTCCTACATTCCTCAAGATAATCACATAATTTTTTCCCCAATATGTTAAGCAACTTCCTGACTGATAGCATGTAAAGTTTGAAAGCTCTCAGAGCTTGTATTATTAATCTACATGAGTTTAAATGTGTCAACTCCCATACGGCCAGGCTAGATTTTTGTTCTTTTTTTGTTTTGGGGTGTATAACAATATCTATCAATTTAACCATTTTTGCACCAAAATATTTTTTGCCAAGAATCCATTTCATATATGGGAGACCTTAAAGATGAGGAAAAACATTGTTGGCTTTTGTTCTACCTCCGGGAGGGGTATCTCCAAATTTTGGGGGCATTGTCACTAGCCTATATAGTTTGACAACTGTAAATGATAAAAACATCATCTTGGTCTCATTGTAATCACAAAGACTTGCTCTACAACATGGGTCATGTTTGTTTTACAATACTATTACAAGGGGTGACTGACTGGGTAATCGGTTAATCACCCCTTGTAATAGAACTGTAAAGCAAAAAGTACGAGATCCCACTCTGTAAATTGGAATGTGTAGACAGCGCACTGTATAGAACATGAAAAATTGGGCACAGTTTTGAGAGATTATTCATTTTAATTCAATAATGCAAATAGTCAAAGTATTCAAAGATGACCCATGTTGTAGAGCAAGTCTTTGGGATTTCAATGAGACCAAGATCTAGAAAGTAGACGTGGTTAGGCCAAAAATGGCATGGAAACGGACACTGTCTCCAATTTTTTTCCTCCTTCAAAAGTATAACTGTCATTACTCCAATGTTACATTATGAGTGTCAAATATCAGAAAGATCTGAGTGGGCAAGGTTAAAAAGGGTCAATTTTACCCCCAGAATTACCCATGGCAGAGTTTAGCCCATGGCGGGGGGAGGGTTCGCCCAGGGCGCCATACAAGCTAGAACCGTCACTGTAGGCGCTCATAGACAGATTAACTAAAAAAATAAAATAAAATAAAAAGTAAAGTACACATTCAAAAGTAAATACACAACAATGGGGACTGTTCTTTAAAGTTGGTGACGCTTGGTTCTGTAAGGCAAAGCGTTGCTATTATACGCACCGCAAAAATGTTTAAATCCTTTAATGTTAACTTGCGATTTATTTGATAAGAACCATCGGTCGCAGTTAACTGGTCGTTACGCCGTAATAATATGCAATATTGTCCGGTCACACACCCAATCTACGTAAGCTACGCTACAAACATACATGTAAGAATGAGATCTTTCAGACAGGCAGTAAGAACACACATTAGTCATTACACATTATCCCACAATTATTGATATCCCGCAAACAAACAGAACAGAACACATAGCCTACACGAGTACATTTTCAACACATTCCGCTATGGTGTCATAAACAATGAACATTACCCAACACCGGTCTCAAGGCTACTCAATTAGGACAATTACTCACAATAATGGGCGAATAAATGGGGATTATTATGACTGGTAGCAGTGTTCAAGGCAGATGTTACATACAAATAAAATATACACAAGCGGCATTTGTGAGGATCAGGCCTAAATTTGTAGGCCTACAAATTTACCTGGCTGTTTTAACTACGTTCAATGAAACCCCTTGCCATCTTATTGATCAAAGGCACTTCCACTGGGTCTCCGTCTCGCGCCAGGTGAGCTTCAAACCAAACGCTAGTTTGCCAAAATCTCGCGAGAAGACGAACTCCTGACGAATTTAACGGGCGTGTCCCCGTGAAGTCCAGAGCGGCTACGGCTGCCAAATTCTTCAATTCAAGGGGCCCATTCGTACTTTCATGCAGATTTCCAGAGTCCGTTTGGGTACAGACTTCACCAGACTTTGCCTGTGCGATCCCATTAGTAATAATGTGACGATATAAAACACGACAGGAAGCATTGCCAAAAATATAAAATAATAAATAAAATAATAAAGGCATGGCGGAAGGTAATCCAATGTAATTAATACACAATTCATACAGCCTAAATGTATACTTATTAGCACACATTGATTTTTGTTATTAAGTTTACTGTTACTGTAGTTTTATGTTCACACCTACAGTGCCCCCCGTAACGTTTGGGACAGACATGTTTTTTTCCTGATTTGGCTCTGTACAATAGATTTGTTAGATTTGTTTATATTTGTAATAAAACGACTCACATAGGCTGAGTACAATTACTCCCTCCCCTTTCTAAAATTGGAAACGGAATCGCACTTGGTGTGGCTGCCATACTTCATCCTGGCATTTTGGGGATTTCCCCTTGAAGCAAGGGAAGGAAACATAAAGAAGAAAGCATAAAACTTGGGCTGCATTCTGATCCAATTTAACTTGCTGATCCCTTCCCTTGCTCACTTCCCACAAGGGAGCTATCTTGTGACGCAATTTGCAACGTGCAGCAAGCAAACTTAAAAGGTGCTCTGCAAGGGAGGATTGTTGAGAAACAAACAAAAACGGAACTGAACCGCACTCGCAGCATTTCGGAAGTGCAACACCATCGAGTTGAAATGTAACTGCCACATTGTTCTGTGGTGACCGCACACTTTTTCCATGTGGAGCATTGCATTGTGGGATTCCCTTCTTGCTGGAAGCTTGCATTTTATACCCTTGGTGGAAGGGAGGATAAACGAGGGAGTGAGGGAATATAATTACTCCCTCTCCTTTATTAAATTAGATCCGAATCACACTTGGTCTGGCTGCCATATTTGATCCTGGCATTTTGGGGATTCCCCCCTTGAAGCAAGGGAAGGGAACGACAAGAACAAAGGATAAATTTCAGTTTAACATGCTCCCTTCCCTTGCTCTCTTCCCTCGAGAGAGCTATTTTGTGACAAATTTTGTGACGTGCAGCCAGCAAACTTAACAGGTGTTCTGCAAACAAACCAAAACGGAACTGAACGGCCCTCACAACCGATATCAGAAGTGCTACCCCACAAAGTTGAAACGTGACCACCCACCCCCCAATTTAATATATGGTCCCCAGATAAGAGACGTATCAGATATTAAACTGATAACAACAGATATGATACTGCTGTGAATACCAAACTGTGAGCCGAAAACAACTGAACAAGCTGTGCTATAGCAGTTCCTGGACACATACAATAGCCCAGTGTGTAAAACACTATTGCATTCACTAATGAAATGGAATAGTAAAAAAGTTAAAAGAAATTAGGAAAAATAATTATTGTTAAATCATTGTTTGCATCTGGATTAATAATTAGTTTTCATGCTGAATATGAAAGTGTGGCATTCTCAGAGCGTAATCAGGTTGGACAGCATTCTGAACAACGGTATACAGGTGTGAATGTTAGACAACATACAGCACCATTGCACCTTTCCACATAGCTAAGGAACAAGGTACACTGCTGGTTTACAGGTAAGAGAAACTCTGTCAACCTGTGAATCTGTAAAAGCTTTCATGGAGTAAAACGGCACTCATCACCATCCTGACACAAAATGGCTTCTCTCATCACCATCCTGACACAAAATGGCTTCTCTCATCGCCATCCTGACACACAATGGTTTCTCTCATGTAAAGCCATTATTTCTGATTCAGTGAAGCTGACGTCATTGTTGCGGATGGCTGTTGGTGATAGACTGTGATGCGTTTGATAACCCTCTATGCAGGCAGCGATTAATAAGTATTTAGGTAGAGTTTGGTAACTATGTAGGTAGCGTTTAATAACTATGTAGGCAGGGATTCATAACTATGTAGGCAGCGTTTAGTGACGCTATGTAGGCAGCGTTTGGTAAATATGCAGGCAGTGTTTAGTGACGCTATACAGGCAGTGTTTGGTAACTACAGCTGAAGTCGAAAGTTTACATACACCTTAGCCAAATCCATTTAAACTAAGTTTTTCACAATTCCTGACATTTAATACTAGTAAACATTCCCTGTCTTAGGTCAGTTAGGATCACAACTTTATTTTAAGAATGTGAAATGTCAGAATAATAGTAGAGAGAATGATTTATTTCAGCTTGTATTTCTTTCATCACATTCCCAGTGGGTCAGACATTTACAAACACTCTTAGTATTTGGTAGCATTGCCTTTAAATTGTTTAATTTGGGTTTAACTTTCGGGTAGCCTTCCACAAGCTTCTCACAATAAGTTGCTGGAATTTTGGCCCATTCCTCCTGACAGAACTGGTGTAACTTAGTCTGGTTTGTAAGCCTCCTTGCTCGCACACACTTTTTCAGTTCTGCCCACAAATTTTCGATTGGATTGAGGTCAGAACTTTATGATGGCCACTCCAATAGCTTGACTTTATTGTCCTTAACTTAAGCCACTTTACCACAACTTTGGAAGTATGCTTTGGGTCATTGTTCATTTGGAAGAGCCATTTGCGACCAAGCTTTAACTTCCTGGCTGATGTCTTGAGATGTTGCTTCAATATATCCACGTAATTTTCCTTCCTCATGATGCCATCTATTTTATGAAGTGCACCAGTCCCTCCTGCAGCAAAGCACACCCACAACATGATGCTGCCACCCCCGTGCTTCACGGTTGGGATGGTGTTCTTCGGCTTGCAATTAAGCCTCACCCTTTTTCCTCCAAACATAACGATGGTCAGTCATTATGGCCAAACAGTTAAATTTTTGTTCATTATGGCCAAACAGTTCAATCAGACCAGAGAACATTTCTTAAAAAAGTAAGATCTTTGTCCCCATGTGCAGTTGCAAACTGTAGTCTGGCTTTTTTATGGCAGTTTTGGCATAGTGGCTTCTTCCCTGCTGAGCAGCCCTTCAGGTTATGTCGATATAGGACTCGTTTTACTGTGGATATAGATACTTTTGTACCAGTTCCCTCCAGCATCTTTACAAGGTCCTTTGCTGTTGTTCTGGGATTGATTTGCACTTTTTGCACTAAAGCATGTTCATCTCTAGGAGACAGAAAGCGTCTCCTTCCTGAGTGGTATGACGGCTGGTATACTTGCGAACTATTGTTTGTACAGACGAACGTGGTACCTTCAGACATTTGGAAATTGCTTCCAAGGATGAACCAGACTTGTGGAGGTCCACAATTTTCTTTCTGAGGTCTTGGCTGATATCTTTTGATTTTACCATGAAGTCAAGCAAAGAGGCACTGAGTTTCAAGGTAGGTCTTAAAATACATCCACAGGTACACCTCAAATTGATTCAAATAATGTCAATTAGCCTAGCAGAAGTTTCTAAAGCCATGACATCAATTTATGGAATTTTCCAAGCTGTTAAAAGGCACAGTCAACTTAGTGTATGTAAACTTCTGACCCACTGGAATTTTGATATAGTGAATTAAAAGTGAAATAATCTGTCTGTAAACAATTGTTGGAAAAAATTACTTATGTCATGCACAAAGTAGATGTCCTAACTGACTTGCCAACACTGTATTTTGCCAACATGAAATCTGTGGAGTGGTTAAAAATTAGTTTTAATGACTTCAACCTAAGTGTATGTAAACTTTCGACTTCAACTGTATGTAGGCAGTGTTTGATAACTATGTAGGCAGAGTTTGGTAACTATGCAGGCAGTGTTTGGTAACGCTATGGAGGCAGCGTTTGGTAACTATGGAGGCAGCGTTTGGTAACTATGTAGGCAGCGTTTGGTAACGGTATGTAGGCAGTGTTTGGTAACGCTATGTAGGCAGTGTTTGGTCACGCTATGTAGGCAGTGTTTGGTAACTATGTAGGCAGCGTATGGTGACTATGTAGGCAGTGTTTGGTGACTATGTAGGCAGTGTTTGGTAACTATGTAGGCAGTGTTTGGTAACGCTATGTAGGCAGTATTTGGTAACTATGGAGGCAGCGTTTGGTAACTATGTAGGCAGTGTTTGGTAACTCTATGCAGTCAGCGTTTGGTAACTATGTAGGCAGCGTTTGGTAACGCTATGTAGGCAGTGTTTGGTAACTCTATGCAGACATCGTTTGGTAACTATGTAGGCAGTGTTTGGTAACTATGTAGGCAGTGTTTGGTAACTATGGAGGCAGCGTTTGGTAACTATGTAGGCAGTGTTTGGTAACTCTATGCAGTCAGCGTTTGGTAACTATGTAGGCAGTGTTTGGTAACGCTATGTAGGCAGTATTTGGTAACTATGGAGGCAGCGTTTGGTAACTATGTAGGCAGTGTTTGGTAACTCTATGCAGTCAGCGTTTGGTAACTATGTAGGCAGCGTTTGGTAACGCTATGTAGGCAGTGTTTGGTAACTCTATGCAGTCAGCGTTTGGTAACTATGTAGGCAGTGTTTGGTAACTATGTAGGCAGTGTTTGGTAACTATGTAGGCAGTGTTTGGTAATGCTATGTAGGCAGTGTTTGGTAACTATGGAGGCAGCTTTTGGTAACTATGTAGGCAGTGTTTGGCTATGCAGTCAGTGTTTGGTAACTATGTAGGCAGCGTTTGGTGACTATGTAGGCAGCGTTTGGTGACTATGTAAGCAGTGTTTGGTAACTATGTAGGCAGCGTTTGGTAACGCTATGTAGGCAGTGTTTGGTAACTATGGAGGCAGCGTTTGGTAACTATGTAGGCAGCATTTGGTGACTATGTAGGCAGCGTTTGGTGACTATGTAGGCAGTGTTTGGTAACTATGTAGGCAGCGTTCGGTAACGCTATGTAGGCAGTGTTTGGTAACGCTATGTACGCAGTGTTTGGTAACTAGGGAGGCAGCGTTTGGTAACTATGTAGGCAGCGTTTGGTAACGCTATGTAGGCAGTGTTTGGTAACGCTATGGATGCAGCCTTTGGTAACTATGTAGACAGCGTTTGGTAACTATGGAGGCAGTGTTTGGTAACTATGCAGTTAGCGTTTGGTAACTCTATGCAGGCAGCGTTTGGTAACTATGTAGGCAGTGTTTGGTAACTATGCAGGCAACATTTGGTAACTATGTAGGCAGCGTTTGGTAACGCTATGTAGGCAGTGTTTGGTAACTCTATGCAGTCAGCGTTTGGTAACTATGTAGGCAGCGTTTGGTAACGCTATGTAGGCAGTGTTTGGTACCGCTATGGAGGCAGCGTTTGGTAACTATGTAGGCAGTGTTTGGTAACTATGTAGGCAGTGTTTGGTAACTATGTAGGCAGTGTTTGGTAACGCTATGTAGGCAGTGTTTGGTAACTATGGAGGCAGCTTTTGGTAACTATGTAGGCAGTGTTTGGCTATGCAGTCAGCGTTTGGTAACTATGTAGGCAGTGTTTGGTAACTCTATGCAGGCAGTGTTTGGTAACTCTATGCAGGCAGCGTTTGGTGACTATGTAGGCAGTGTTTGGTAACTATGTAGGCAGTGTTTGGTAACTATGTAGGCAGTGTTTGGTAACTATGTAGGCAGCATTTGGTAACGCTATGTAGGCAGTGTTTGGTAACTATGTAGGCAGCGTTTGGTGACTATGTAGGCAGTGTTTGGTAACTATGTAAGCAGTGTTTGGTGATTGTAGGCAGCGTTTGGTGACTATGTAGGCAGTGTTTTGTAACTATGTAGGCAGCGTTTGGTGACTATGTAAGCAGTGTTTGGTAACGCTATGGAGGCAGCCTTTGGTAACTATGCAGGCAGTGTTTGGTGACTATGTAGGCAGTGTTTGGTAACTATGTAGGCAGTGTTTGGTAACGCTATGTAGGCAGTGTTTGGTAACTATGTAGGCAGCGTTTGGTGACTATGTAGGCAGTGTTTGGTAACTATGTAGGCAGTGTTTGGTAACGCTATGGAGGCAGCCTTTGGTAACTATGTAGGCAGTGTTTGGTAACGCTATGCAGGCAGTGTTTGGTAACTATGTAGGCAGCGTTTGGTGACTATGTAGGCAGCATTTGGTAACGCTATGTAGGCAGTGTTTGGTAACGCTATGGAGGCAGCCTTTGGTAACTATGCAGGCAGTGTTTGGTAACTATGTAGGCAGCGTTTGGTAATGCTATGTAGGCAGTGTTTGGTAACTATGTAGGCAGCGTTTGGTGACTATGTAGGCAGCGTTTGGTGACTACGTAGGCAGTGTTTGGTAACTATGTAGGCAGTGTTTGGTAACTATGTAGGCAGCATTTGGTAACGCTACGTAGGCAGTGTTTGGTAACGCTATGGATGCAGCCTTTGGTAACTATGTAGGCAGCGTTTGGTAACTATGGAGGCAGTGTTTGGTAACTATGCAGTTAGCGTTTGGTAACTCTATGCAGGCAGCGTTTGGTAACTATGTAGGCAGTGTTTGGTAACTATGCAGGCAACATTTGGTAACTATGTAGGCAGCGTTTGGTAACGCTATGTAGGCAGTGTTTGGTAACTCTATGCAGTCAGCGTTTGGTAACTATGTAGGCAGCGTTTGGTAACGCTATGTAGGCAGTGTTTGGTACCGCTATGGAGGCAGCGTTTGGTAACTATGTAGGCAGTGTTTGGTAACTATGTAGGCAGTGTTTGGTAACGCTATGTAGGCAGTGTTTGGTAACTATGGAGGCAGCTTTTGGTAACTATGTAGGCAGTGTTTGGCTATGCAGTCAGCGTTTGGTAACTATGTAGGCAGCGTTTGGTGACTATGTAGGCAGCGTTTGGTGACTATGTAGGCAGCGTTTGGTAACGCTATGTAGGCAGTGTTTGGTAACTATGGAGGCAGCGTTTGGTAACTATGTAGGCAGCATTTGGTGACTATGTAGGCAGTGTTTGGTGACTATGTAGGCAGTGTTTGGTAACTATGTAGGCAGCGTTCGGTAACGCTATGTAGGCAGTGTTTGGTAACGCTATGTAGGCAGTGTTTGGTAACTAGGGAGGCAGCGTTTGGTAACTATGTAGGCAGCGTTTGGTAACGCTATGTAGGCAGTGTTTGGTAACGCTATGGATGCAGCCTTTGGTAACTATGTAGGCAGCGTTTGGTAACTATGGAGGCAGTGTTTGGTAACTATGCAGTTAGCGTTTGGTAACTCTATGCAGGCAGCGTTTGGTAACTATGTAGGCAGTGTTTGGTAACTATGCAGGCAACATTTGGTAACTATGTAGGCAGCGTTTGGTAACGCTTTGTAGGCAGTGTTTGGTAACTCTATGCAGTCAGCGTTTGGTAACTATGTAGGCAGCGTTTGGTAATGCTATGTAGGCAGTGTTTGGTACCGCTATGGAGGCAGCGTTTGGTAACTATGGAGGCAGCGTTTGGTAACTATGTAGGCAGCGTTTGGTAACTATATGGCGGCAGCATTTGGTAACTATGTAGGCAGCGTTTGGTAACTATGTAGGCAGTGTTTGGTGACTATGTAGGCAGCATTTGGTAAATATGTAGGCAGCGTTTGGTAAATATGTAGGCAGTGTTTGGTAACTATGTAGGCAGCGTTTGGTAATGCTATGTAGGCAGTGTTTGGTAACTATGTAGGCAGTGTTTGGTGACTATGTAGGCAGCGTTTGGTGACTATGTAGGCAGCGTTTGGTAACGCTATGTAGGCAGCGTTTGGTAACTATGGAGGCAGCATTTGGTGACTATGTAGGCAGCGTTTGGTGACTATGTAGGCAGTGTTTGGTAACTATGTAGGCAGCGTTCGGTAACGCTATGGAGGCAGCCTTTGGTAACTATGCAGGCAGTGTTTGGTAACTATGTAGGCAGTGTTTGGTAACTCTATGCAGGCAGTGTTTGGTAACTCTATGCAGGCAGCGTTTGGTGACTATGTAGGCAGTGTTTGGTAACTATGTAGGCAGCATTTGGTAACGCTATGTAGGCAGTGTTTGGTAACTATGTAAGCAGTGTTTGGTGACTATGTAGGCAGCGTTTGGTGACTATGTAGGCAGTGTTTGGTAACTATGTAGGCAGCGTTTGGTGACTATGTAGGCAGTGTTTGGTAACTATGTAGGCAGCGTTTGGTGACTATGTAAGCAGTGTTTGGTAACGCTATGGAGGCAGCCTTTGGTAACTATGCAGGCAGTGTTTGGTGACTATGTAGGCAGTGTTTGGTAACTATGTAGGCAGTGTTTGGTAACGCTATGTAGGCAGTGTTTGGTAACTATGTAGGCAGCGTTTGGTGACTATGTAGGCAGTGTTTGGTAACTATGTAGGCAGTGTTTGGTAACGCTATGGAGGCAGCCTTTGGTAATTATGTAGGCAGTGTTTGGTAACGCTATGCAGGCAGTGTTTGGTAACTATGTAGGCAGCGTTTGGTGACTATGTAGGCAGCATTTGGTAACGCTATGTAGGCAGTGTTTGGTAACGCTATGGAGGCAGCCTTTGGTAACTATGCAGGCAGTGTTTGGTAACTGTGTAGGCAGCGTTTGGTAATGCTATGTAGGCAGTGTTTGGTAACTATGTAGGCAGCGTTTGGTGACTATGTAGGCAGCGTTTGGTGACTATGTAGGCAGTGTTTGGTAACTATGTAGACAGCGTTTGGTAACGCTATGTAGGCAGTGTTTGGTAACTATGGAGGCAGTGTTTGGTAACTATGTAGACAGCGTTTGGTAACGCTATGTAGGCAGTGTTTGGTAACTATGGAGGCAGCGTTTGGTAACTATGTAGGCAGTATTTGCTAACTATGTAAGCAGTGTTTTGTCACTATGGAGGCAGTGTTTGGTGACTATGTAGGCAGCGTTTGGTGACTATGTAGGCAGTGTTTGGTAAATATGTAGGCAGCGTTCGGTAACGCTATGTAGGCAGTGTTTGGTAACTATGGAGGCAACGTTTGGTAACTATGTAGGCAGTGTTTGGTAACTATGTAGGCAGTGTTTGGTAACTATGTAGGCAGCATTTGGTAATGCTATGTAGGCAGTGTTTGGTAACGCTATGGATGCAGCCTTTGGTAACTATGTAGGCAGCGTTTGGTAACTATGGAGGCAGTGTTTGGTAACTATGCAGTTAGCGTTTGGTAACTCTATGCAGGCAGCGTTTGGTAACTATGTAGGCAGTGTTTGGTAACTATGCAGGCAACATTTGGTAACTATGTAGGCAGCGTTTGGTAACGCTATGTAGGCAGTGTTTGGTAACTCTATGCAGTCAGCGTTTGGTAACTATGTAGGCAGCGTTTGGTAACGCTATGTAGGCAGTGTTTGGTACCGCTATGGAGGCAGCGTTTGGTAACTATGGAGGCAGCGTTTGGTAACTATGTAGGCAGCGTTTGGTAACTCTATGGAGGCAGCATTTGGTAACTATGTAGGCAGCGTTTGGTAACTATGTAGGCAGTGTTTGGTGACTATGTAGGCAGCATTTGGTAACTATGTAGGCAGCGTTTGGTAACTATTTAGGCAGTGTTTGGTGACTATGTAGGCAGCGTTTGGTAAATATGTAGGCAGTGTTTGGTAACTATGTAGGCAACGTTTGGTAATGCTATGTAGGCAGTGTTTGGTAACTATGTAGGCAGCGTTTGGTGACTATGTAGACAGCGTTTGGTGACTATGTAGGCAGTGTTTGGTAACTATGTAGGCAGCATTTGGTAACGCTATGTAGGCAGTGTTTGGTAACTATGGAGGCAGCGTTTGGTAACTATGTAGGCAGTGTTTGGTAACTATGTAGGCAGTGTTTGGTAACTATGTAGGCAGCATTTGGTAACGCTATGTAGGCAGTGTTTGGTAACGCTATGGAGGCAGCCTTTGGTAACTATGCAGGCAGTGTTTGGTAACTATGTAGGCAGTGTTTGGTAACTCTATGCAGGCAGCGTTTGGTGACTATGTAGGCAGTGTTTGGTAACTATGTAGGCAGTGTTTGGTAACTATGTAGGCAGTGTTTGGTAACGCTATGTAGGCAGTGTTTGGTAACTATGTAGGCAGCGTTTGGTGACTATGTAGGCAGTGTTTGGTAACTATGTAAGCAGTGTTTGGTGACTATGTAGGCAGCGTTTGGTGACTATGTAGGCAGTGTTTGGTAACTATGTAGGCAGCGTTTGGTGACTATGTAGGCAGTGTTTGGTAACTATGTAGGCAGCGTTTGGTGACTATGTAAGCAGTGTTTGGTAACGCTATGGAGGCAGCCTTTGGTAACTATGCAGGCAGTGTTTGGTGACTATGTAGGCAGTGTTTGGTAACTATGTAGGCAGTGTTTGGTAATGCTATGTAGGCAGTGTTTGGTAACTATGTAGGCAGCGTTTGGTGACTATGTAGGCAGTGTTTGGTAACTATGTAGGCAGTGTTTGGTAACGCTATGGAGGCAGCCTTTGGTAACTATTTAGGCAGTGTTTGGTAACGCTATGCAGGCAGTGTTTGGTAACTATGTAGGCAGCGTTTGGTGACTATGTAGGCAGCATTTGGTAACGCTATGTAGGCAGTGTTTGGTAACGCTATGGAGGCAGCCTTTGGTAACTATGCAGGCAGTGTTTGGTAACTATGTAGGCAGCGTTTGGTGACTATGTAGGCAGTGTTTGGTGACTATGTAGGCAGTGTTTGGTAACTATGTAGGTAGCGTTTGGTGACGCTATGTAGGCAGTGTTTGGTAACTATGTAGGCAGTGTTTGGTAACTATGTAGGCAGCGTTTGGTGACTATGTAGACAGTGTTTGGTAACGCTATGTAGGCAGTGTTTGGTAACGCTATGGAGGCAGCCTTTGGTAACTATGCAGGCAGTGTTTGGTAACTATGCAGGCAGTGTTTGGTAACTATGCAGGCAGTGTTTGGTAACGCTATGCAGGCAGTGTTTGGTAACTATGTAGGCAGCGTTTGGTGACTATGTAGGCAGTGTTTGGTGACTATGTAGGCAGTGTTTGGTAACTATGTAGGCAGCGTTTGGTGACGCTATGTAGGCAGTGTTTGGTAACTATGTAGGCAGTGTTTGGTGACTATGGATGCAGCCTTTGGTAACTATGTAGGCAGCGTTTGGTAACTATGGAGGCAGTGTTTGGTAACTATGCAGTTAGCGTTTGGTAACTCTATGCAGGCAGCGTTTGGTAACTATGTAGGCAGTGTTTGGTAACTATGCAGGCAACATTTGGTAACTATGTAGGCAGCGTTTGGTAACGCTATGTAGGCAGTGTTTGGTAACTCTATGCAGTCAGCGTTTGGTAACTATGTAGGCAGCGTTTGGTAACTATGTAGGCAGTGTTTGGTAACTCTATGCAGGCAGCGTTTGGTGACTATGTAGGCAGTGTTTGGTAACTATGTAGGCAGTGTTTGGTAACTATGTAGGCAGTGTTTGGTAACTATGTAGGCAGTGTTTGGTAACGCTATGTAGGCAGTGTTTGGTAACTATGTAGGCAGTGTTTGGTGACTATGTAGGCAGTGTTTGGTAACTATGTAGGCAGCGTTTGGTGACGCTATGTAGGCAGTGTTTGGTAACTATGTAGGCAGTGTTTGGTGACTATGGAGGCAGCGTTTGGTGACTATGTAGGCAGTGTTTGGTAACTATGTAGGCAGCGTTTGGTGACTATGTAGGCAGCGTTTGGTGACTATGTAGGCAGTGTTTGGTAAATATGTAGGCAGCGTTCGGTAACGCTATGTAGGCAGTGTTTGGTAACTATGGAGGCAGCGTTTGGTAACTATGTAGGCAGCGTTTGGTAACTCTATGGAGGCAGCATTTGGTAACTATGTAGGCAGCGTTTGGTAACTATGTAGGCAGTGTTTGGTGACTATGTAGGCAGCATTTGGTAACTATGTAGGCAGCGTTTGGTAACTATTTAGGCAGTGTTTGGTGACTATGTAGGCAGCGTTTGGTAAATATGTAGGCAGTGTTTGGTAACTATGTAGGTAACGTTTGGTAATGCTATGTAGGCAGTGTTTGGTAACTATGTAGGCAGCGTTTGGTGACTATGTAGACAGCGTTTGGTGACTATGTAGGCAGTGTTTGGTAACTATGTAGGCAGCATTTGGTAACGCTATGTAGGCAGTGTTTGGTAACTATGGAGGCAGCGTTTGGTAACTATGTAGGCAGTGTTTGGTAACTATGTAGGCAGTGTTTGGTAACTATGTAAGCAGTGTTTGGTGACTATGTAGGCAGCGCTTGGTGACTATGTAGGCAGTGTTTGGTAACTATGTAAGCAGTGTTTGGTGACTATGTAGGCAGCGTTTGGTGACTATGTAGGCAGTGTTTGGTAACTATGTAGGCAGCGTTTGGTGACTATGGAGGCAGTGTTTGGTAACTATGTAGGCAGCGTTTGGTGACTATGTAAGCAGTGTTTGGTAACGCTATGGAGGCAGCCTTTGGTAACTATGCAGGCAGTGTTTGGTGACTATGTAGGCAGTGTTTGGTAACTATGTAGGCAGTGTTTGGTAACGCTATGTAGGCAGTGTTTGGTAACTATGTAGGCAGCGTTTGGTGACTATGTAGGCAGTGTTTGGTAACTATGTAGGCAGTGTTTGGTAACGCTATGGAGGCAGCCTTTGGTAATTATGTAGGCAGTGTTTGGTAACGCTATGCAGGCAGTGTTTGGTAACTATGTAGGCAGCGTTTGGTGACTATGTAGGCAGCATTTGGTAACGCTATGTAGGCAGTGTTTGGTAACGCTATGGAGGCAGCCTTTGGTAACTATGCAGGCAGTGTTTGGTAACTGTGTAGGCAGCGTTTGGTAATGCTATGTAGGCAGTGTTTGGTAACTATGTAGGCAGCGTTTGGTGACTATGTAGGCAGCGTTTGGTGACTATGTAGGCAGTGTTTGGTAACTATGTAGACAGCGTTTGGTAACGCTATGTAGGCAGTGTTTGGTAACTATGGAGGCAGTGTTTGGTAACTATGTAGACAGCGTTTGGTAACGCTATGTAGGCAGTGTTTGGTAACTATGGAGGCAGCGTTTGGTAACTATGTAGGCAGTATTTGCTAACTATGTAAGCAGTGTTTTGTCACTATGGAGGCAGTGTTTGGTGACTATGTAGGCAGCGTTTGGTGACTATGTAGGCAGTGTTTGGTAAATATGTAGGCAGCGTTCGGTAACGCTATGTAGGCAGTGTTTGGTAACTATGTAGGCAGTGTTTGGTAACTATGTAGGCAGCATTTGGTAATGCTATGTAGGCAGTGTTTGGTAACGCTATGGATGCAGCCTTTGGTAACTATGTAGGCAGCGTTTGGTAACTATGGAGGCAGTGTTTGGTAACTATGCAGTTAGCGTTTGGTAACTCTATGCAGGCAGCGTTTGGTAACTATGTAGGCAGTGTTTGGTAACTATGCAGGCAACATTTGGTAACTATGTAGGCAGCGTTTGGTAACGCTATGTAGGCAGTGTTTGGTAACTCTATGCAGTCAGCGTTTGGTAACTATGTAGGCAGCGTTTGGTAACGCTATGTAGGCAGTGTTTGGTACCGCTATGGAGGCAGCGTTTGGTAACTATGGAGGCAGCGTTTGGTAACTATGTAGGCAGCGTTTGGTAACTCTATGGAGGCAGCATTTGGTAACTATGTAGGCAGCGTTTGGTAACTATGTAGGCAGTGTTTGGTGACTATGTAGGCAGCATTTGGTAACTATGTAGGCAGCGTTTGGTAACTATTTAGGCAGTGTTTGGTGACTATGTAGGCAGCGTTTGGTAAATATGTAGGCAGTGTTTGGTAACTATGTAGGCAACGTTTGGTAATGCTATGTAGGCAGTGTTTGGTAACTATGTAGGCAGCGTTTGGTGACTATGTAGACAGCGTTTGGTGACTATGTAGGCAGTGTTTGGTAACTATGTAGGCAGCATTTGGTA
>CM056389.1:4874869-4946313 GCA_029718625.1 Synaphobranchus kaupii
AGACTAGTGTTGACGTCTATCTTTTTAGCATTATTTCCTGAAGAAATAACTGAAATAACCACAGACTCTCAGTAACACAATTTCCTATACATGAGCTTCCAATAGCTAAGTCAGCTGAAATCCAGTCTTCAACCCACAGCTCAGTCAAACCAAATTCACATGAAGCAGCTTGCACCAGCACTCACATGACCTGTGTTCGAATGACTTCGTCCAACGGAGGGCCAGCCAGGTTCAAAAACAGAAAACCGCACCACGGGCCCCATAGCCGTGACAGACAGCTGCACAGCATGCTGCCCAAAAAGATATTAACCATAGTTTAATACCACGAACATGCATCAGTACAGGAGGAGGAGCTCTCTCTGCTCTGACACCACCCCTCATGGATGAAACATGTATAACTTTATAAATCCCATTGCATGTAAAAATGTACGTGTCATTACAATAATAATGAAGAGATATTATTTATCTGTTCAGTAAGCTTATGGCAGCTGAAATTCTGTTTTTGGGATGAACACAAGGGTAGTCAAGTCAAGTTTATTTGTATACCATATATTCATACAACTGAATGCAATCCAAAGTGCTTTACAGAATGAAAAAAAGAAAGATTGATTTGACAATACAATTTGAAATCAGTTTTAAAAAGATAAAACGGCTATTAAAAAGAAAAGACAATAGAACATTTTAAAAAACTATATAAAAGGAAATAAGATAAAAACCGATAAAAGGCTACAGTGCATGAATAGATAGCCCCGGTTTTTGTACACCAGTCTCTCTGTACACCAGTGTCTCTGTACACCAGAGTCTCTCTGTACACCAGTCTCTCTGTACACCAGTGTCTCTGTACACCAGTCTCTGTACACCAGTGTCTCTGTACACCAGTCTCTCTGTACACCAGAGTCTCTCTGTACACCAGTGTCTCTACACCAGTGTCTCTGTACACCAGTGTCTCTGTACACCAGTGTCTCTGTACACCAGTGTCTCTCTGTACACCAGTGTCTCTGTACAACAGTGTCTCTTGTCTCTCTGTACACCAGTGTCTCTGTACACCAGTATCTCTCTGTACACCAGTGTCTCTGTACAACAGTGTCTCTCTGCACACCAGTGTCTCTGTACACCAGTGTCTCTCTGTACACCAGAGTCTCTGTACACCAGTGTCTCTCTGTACACCAGAGTCTCTCTGTGAACCAGAGTCTCTCTGTACACCAGTGTCTCTGTACACCAGTATCTCTCTGTACACCAGTGTCTCTGTACACCAGAGTCTCTCTGTACAACAGTGTCTCTGTACACCAGTGTCTCTCTGTACACCAGAGTCTCTGTACACCAGTATCTCTCTGTACACCAGTGTCTCTGTACAACAGTGTCTCTCTGCACACCAGTGTCTCTGTACACCGGTGTCTCTCTGTACACCAGAGTCTCTCTGTACAGATAAACCCTGCACCCACACCGGCCCTTTACAGATAAAACCTGCACCCACACCGGCCCTTTACAGATAAAACCTGCACCCACACCGGCCCTTTACAGATAAAACCTGCACCCACACCGGCCCTTTACAGATAAAACCTGCACCCACACCGGCCCTTTACAGATATAACCTGCACCCACACCGGCCCTTTACAGATAAAACCTGCACCCACACCGGCCCTTTACAGATATAACCTGCACCCACACCGGCCCTTTACAGATAAAACCTGCACCCACACCGGCCCTTTACAGATATAACCTGCTCCCACACCGGCCCTTTACAGATAAAACCTGCACCCACACCGGCCCTTTACAGATAAAACCTGCACCCACACCGGCCCTTTACAGATATAACCTGCACCCACACCGGCCCTTTACAGATAAAACCTGCACCCACACCGGCCCTTTACCGATATAACCTGTTCCCACACCGGCCCTTTACAGATAAAACCTGCACCCACACCGGCCCTTTACAGATAAAACCCGCACCCACACCGGCCCTTTACAGATAAAACCTGCACCCACACCGGCCCTTTACAGATAAAACCTGCACCCACACCGGCCCTTTACAGATAAAACCTGCACCCACACCGGCCCTTTACAGATAAAACCTGCACCCACACCTGCCCTTTACAGATATAACCTGCACCCACACCGGCCCTTTACAGATATAACCTACACCCACACCGGCCCTTTACAGATATAACCTGCACCCACACCGGCCCTTTACAAATATAACCTGCACCCACACCGGCCCTTTACAGATAAAACCTGCTCCCACACCGGCCCTTTACAGATATAACCTGCACCCACACCGGCCCTTTACAGATAAAACCTGCACCCACACCGGCCCTTTACAGATAAAACCTGCACCCACACCGGCCCTTTACAGATAAAACCTGCACCCACACCGGCCCTTTACAGATAAAACCTGCACCCACACCGGCCCTTTACAGATATAACCTGCACCCACACCGGCCCTTTACAGATAAAACCTGCACCCACACCGGCCCTTTACAGATAAAACCTGCACCCACACCGGCCCTTTACAGATAAAACCTGCACCCACACCGGCCCTTTACAGATATAACCTGCACCCACACCGGCCCTTTACAGATAAAACCTGCACCCACACCGGCCCCTTTACAGATATAACCTGCACCCACACCGGCCCTTTACAGATAAAACCTGCACCCACACCGGCCCTTTACAGATATAACCTGCTCCCACACCGGCCCTTTACAGATAAAACCTGCACCCACACCCGGCCCCTTTACAGATAAAACCTGCACCCCACACCGGCCCTTTACAGATATAACCTGCACCCACACCGGCCCTTTACAGATAAAACCTGCACCCACACCCGGCCCCTTTACAGATATAACCTGTTCCCACACCGGCCCTTTACAGATAAAACCTGCACCCACACCGGCCCTTTACAGATAAAACCCGCACCCACACCGGCCCTTTACAGATAAAACCTGCACCCACACCGGCCCTTTACAGATAAAACCTGCACCCACACCGGCCCTTTACAGATAAAACCTGCACCCACACCGGCCCTTTACAGATAAAACCTGCACCCACACCTGCCCTTTACAGATATAACCTGCACCCACACCGGCCCTTTACAGATATAACCTACACCCACACCGGCCCTTTACAGATATAACCTGCACCCACACCGGCCCTTTACAAATATAACCTGCACCCACACCGGCCCTTTACAGATAAAACCTGCTCCCACACCGGCCCTTTACAGATATAACCTGCACCCACACCGGCCCTTTACAGATAAAACCTGCACCCACACCGGCCCTTTACAGATAAAACCTGCACCCACACCGGCCCTTTACAGATAAAACCTGCACCCACACCGGCCCTTTACAGATAAAACCTGCACCCACACCGGCCCTTTACAGATATAACCTGCACCCACACCGGCCCTTTACAGATAAAACCTGCACCCACACCGGCCCTTTACAGATAAAACCTGCACCCACACCGGCCCTTTACAGATAAAACCTTCACCCACACCGGCCCTTTCAGATAAAACCTTCACCCACACCGGCCCTTTACAGATATAACCTGCACCCACACCGGCCCTTTACAGATAAAACCTTCACCCACACCGGCCCTTTACAGATAAAACCTGCACCCACACCGGCCCTTTACAGATAAAACCTTCACCCACACCGGCCCTTTCAGATAAAACCTTCACCCACACCGGCCCTTTACAGATATAACCTGCACCCACACCGGCCCTTTACAGATAAAACCTTCACCCACACCGGCCCTTTACAGATATAATCTGCACCCACACCGGCCCTTTACAGATATAACCTGCTCCCACACCGGCCCTTTACAGATAAAGCCTGCACCCACACCGGCCTTTTACAGATATAACCTGCTCCCACACCGGCCCTTTACAGATAAAACCTGCACCCACACCGGCCCTTTACAGATATAACCTGCACCCACACCGGCCCTTTACAGATAAAACCTGCACCCACACCGGCCCTTTACAGATAAAACCTGCTCCCACACCGGCCCTTTACAGATATAACCTGCACCCACACCGGCCCTTTACAGATAAAACCCGCACCCACACCGGCCCTTTACAGATAAAACCTGCACCCACACCGGCCCTTTACAGATAAAACCCGCACCCACACCGGCCCTTTACAGATAAAACCTGCACCCACACCGGCCCTTTACAGATAAAACCTGCACCCACACCGGCCCTTTACAGATATAACCTGCACCCACACCGGCCCTTTACAGATAAAACCTTCACCCACACCGGCCCTTTACAGATATAACCTGCACCCACACCGGCCCTTTACAGAGAAAACCTTCACCCACACCGGCCCTTTACAGATAAAACCTGCACCAACACCGGCCCTTTACAGATAAAACCTGCACCCACACCAGCCCTTTACAGATAAACCCTGCACCAACACCGGCCCTTTACAGATATAACCTGCACCCACACCGGCCCTTTTCAAATAAGATTGGCTTTATATGGATCTATTTTTCTTTTTACAGCAGTGATACTCCTGGTCCTGGAGAAACAGTCTCCTGGTTTTTGTTTTTAAAGATCAGTGACTAATTCAGACCCAAGAAGCCAGGAGACCTGAGTTCACTGTGTAATCATCTGCTTTAACTGATCAATTGCTGTGCTACTCAAGTGCTGAGTAACTACAAATCCCAGCAGCCCATGCGGCTCTCCAGGACCACGGGTGAGGACCACTGGCTCACTCCTCACATTTAAACTCCCATCCATGCTCACTTTCCTTCCTCACTCTCCCCATATTAGATGAACTATTTGCTTTATGAATGTCTCAAATATAAACTCAATTGTATGATTAGTTACTTGACTGTGCTGTTGGAGGGACTTTGGGGACCCCTGGAGGATAAGTGGATAACCATTGAAATACATTACATTGCATTGCTTTCGTCATTTGGCAGATGCTATTATCCAAAGCGACATATAATAAGTGCATATTGAAGGTCATTGAAGCGACTACAACGCAGATCCGACAAAGTACAACTTTCTCATAACGTAGGAGCTATCCCTAGTAACGAACATTGAATATAGTACACAGTCCGCTACTCATTCTGAACTATAAAATGAAAAAAAAAAACACAAGTTAAATAGGAAACAGGAAACAAGTACTATGGAATTGGTCCTAGATAGGTAGGTTAGTCGAGTCTGAAAAAGTGCGTCTTCAGACCACGATGGAAAACAGGCAGTGTTTGAGCCGGGCGTATAGGAGTGGGGAGTTTGGGAGCTAGGGAGGAATTATTTTTTAATTGGACCGCACTTGCACCAGCAGACCATTGACAAATGAGTTTATACAAAACTTTCCGTTAAATTGCATAAGATACCAAACAAGCTCCAAACAACATCTCAATTTTTATTCTTGCAAAAGAGCAAACTAGAAAATTATTGACAATCAATTTATTGACGACACTTTAAAATACCTCATGAGCAGGAATGGGGAATGTTACAAAATAGGTTACCTCCCAATCAAATATAGGCCATTAATATCAATCGATCAATCAAAACGGTGGATGCATGGATTGCTTTGCAGGTGGCACAGAAGTATAGAATATAGGAGGCGGCGAGCTATGGGGGGCCAACAGTGCCAAAACTCTGTCGTCTGCGAGTGCGACTGCGACTGTGAATGCAATTGCCTTATACTGTGCGCTTTAATTGGTCACAACATCTCACTCGCAGGTTTACTCGTGTCACTCATACGCACTTGCACTGGCATTCGCATTCGCACTGGCACTCGCAGTCGCACTGGCACTCGCAGTCGCACTGGCACTCGCAGTCGCATTCGCACTGGCACTCGCAGTCGCACTCGCATTCGCACTGGCACTTGCAGTCGCAATGGCACTCGCAGTCGCATTCGCACTCGCATTCGCACTGGCACTCGCAGTCGCATTCGCATTCGCACTGGCACTCGCAGGTGTATTCGCATTCGCACTGGCACTCGCAGGTGTATTCGCATTCGCACTGGCACTCGCAGTCGCATTCGCACTGGCACTCGCAGTCGCATTCGCAGTCGCAGTCGCACTGGCACTCGCAGTCGCATTCGCATTCGCACTGGCACTCGCAGTCGCATTCGCAGTCGCATTCGCAGTGGCACTCGCAGGTGTATTCGCATTCGCACTGGCACTCGCAGTTGCATTCGCACTGGCACTCGCAGTCGCATTCGCACTGGCACTCGCATTCGCACTCGCATTCGCAGTTGCACTGGCACTCGCAGTCGCATTCGCACTCGCAGTCGCATTCGCACTGACACTGGCACTCGCAGTCGCATTCGCACTGGCACTCGCACTCGCACTCGCATTCGCACTCGCAGTCGCACTGGCACTCGCATTCGCAATGGCACTCGCATTCGCACTGGCACTCGCAGTCGCATTCGCACTTTTATGAGTGTAGTTAGTAGCCTAGGCTACTAGCTAATTGTTAGCTTGCTGATATAGCTAGCATGCCAGACGGTTAGGTAACGTTAAGAAGATCAGTATAGGCTACTTTGCTGAATAAAATACAGTAGGCCTAGACTATATGGTTAGGCTACTGAATCAGTTCATTAACCTTAGCTAAATAGTTCGCAAGTTTGATCTTTGATCAGCTCGGGTAGCGTAGGCTACTATAGCCTATCTGATCAGCTAAATTAGGCTAAATATAGGCCTATTATTTTTTATTAAAAGACGAAGATTTTGTTTTCCTGTCAGGTTGAACGTATTATGGATTTCCTTGTAGTGTGTCAACAATGTCACATTCGAAGAATTTGACGTGGTTTATGAAAAGCTTGCATGAGTTCACCATTTAGCTACTGAAATTATAATGCTGGTTAATGCTTTTATGGCTCCCGTGCCGAAATTTGACTGCCTGTCAGAATTTGACAGACCCTCGCGTGCACGCGCGCCCACTCTGCATTATTACTTTCTTTGCGACTGTGTTCCTTCTCCTTTCGCGATTTCCGACTAATATCTTCCTTCTTTCGGTGCATGATCAAGCCATTCTGTGTCACTGTCCGTACAGATAGCCTACTCTTTTTCTCATTAGAAATGCTCGATTTTCGTGGAGTTCTGACATAGACCTAATTTAAGCAGCATAGCTACTTTGCAAGAATCAGCCTAGCCTACGTTAAAAGCGGATAAAATCCATGTAAATTAGGCTATCGTTTTTAAAAAAAAAAAACGGCGTTAACGTAGGCTAGTGGAACATAAAAGAATCGCAGTTTGACAGCTAGTCTACAAGATCTGGGAATAGCCTACGATTCTTCGTTAAGTTCAATGTAGACATAATGTCCAGGACAGCATTATGCTGTGGTGACACATCTGGTCCTCTACTGTAGCCTACACCCTCAAAATGTTTTGTTCATACAGTGAGCACCATAATTCATTGGACAGTGACACATTTTTTGTTATTTTGGTTCTATAGTCTACTCTCGCACTTTGAGTTTGAAAGGATACAATGACAATGAGTTTGAAGTGCAGAGTGTCAGCTGAGGGTTTTTTCATCCATATCGGATGAACCGTTTATAAATTATAGAACCTTTTGTAGGCCTACATAGCCCCCCCCCCCCATTTTCGGGCATCAAAAAATATTGGTCAGTTTAACATAATGTAGAATAAAGTAATAATTTTGTCAATAATTCCTGATGCCTGTGACCCAACAATATCAAAAGACTCTTGATATCTTATGTTCTGGTACTCCTACAAGCGATACTAGGCTATCACCTCTCTGCATTTGAACGGGTCTCTATGGGAATTGGGGGGTTGGACTAGATTTAGCTGTAAATTAGTACACTGGAACAGTATGGTTGGCTAAATGGCTCTAAGTCATCAAGGGTCTGACGTATCAAACAAGCCTCAAACCATCTGCTGCCAGATATGCAGTAGCCTAGTTATGGATGGATAACTTGAAGGGTTGTTTCTCCGGGCAAATATTCCTAAAACAAACTGCGATTGTTTTATGTTTCACTAGCCTACGTTAATGCAGTTTTAAAAATAAACTATAGCCTACTTTACATGCATGTTATCTGCTTTAAACGTAAGGCCTAGGCTGATTCTTGCAAAGTATGCTGCTTAAATTAGGTCTATGTCAGAACTCCACGAAAATCGAGCATTTCAAATGAGAAAAAGAGTAGGCTATCTGTACGGACAGTGACACAGAATGGCTTGATCATGCACCGAAAGAAGGAAGATATTAGTCGGAAATCGCGAAAGGAGAAGAACACAGTCGCAAAGAAAGTAATAATGCAGAGTGGGCGCGCGTGCACGCGAGGGTCTGTCAAATTCAGACAGGCAGTCAAATTTCGGCACGGGAGCCATAAAAGCATTAACCAGCATTATAATTTCAGTAGCTAAATGGTGAACTCATGCAAGCTTTTCATAAACCACGTCAAATTCTTCGAATGTGACATTGTTGACACACTACAAGGAAATCCATAAT
Source organism: Synaphobranchus kaupii (assembly GCA_029718625.1). Taxonomy (NCBI): domain Eukaryota; kingdom Metazoa; phylum Chordata; class Actinopteri; order Anguilliformes; family Synaphobranchidae; genus Synaphobranchus; species Synaphobranchus kaupii. The sequence goes on from CM056389.1 coordinate 4,883,307, forward strand.
ACGTTCAACCTGACAGGAAAACAAAATCTTCGTCTTTTAATAAAAAATAATAGGCCTATATTTAGCCTAATTTAGCTGATCAGATAGCTAGATAGGCTATAGTAGCCTACGCTACCCGAGCTGATCAAAGATCAAACTTGCGAACTATTTAGCTAAGGTTAATGAACTGATTCAGTAGCCTAACCATATAGTCTACTGTATTTTATTCAGCAAAGTAGCCTATACTGATCTTCTTAACGTTACCTAACCGTCTGGCATGCTAGCTATATCAGCAAGCTAACAATTAGTAGCCTAGGCTACTAACTACACTCATAAAAGTGCGAATGCGACTGCGAGTGCCAGTGCCAGTGCGAATGCGAGTGCCATTGCGAATGCGACTGCGAGTGCGAATGCGACTGCGAGTGCGACTGCGAGTGCCAGTGCGACTGCGAATGCGAGTGCGAGTGCGAATGTGACTGCGAGTGCCAGTGCGAATGCGACTGCGAGTGCGAATGCGACTGCCAGTGCGAATGCGAGTGCCAGTGCAAGTGCTAGTGCGTATGAGTGACACGAGTAAACCTGCGAGTGAGATGTTGTGACCAATTAAAGCGCACAGTATAAGGCAATTGCATTCACAGTCGCAGTCGCACTCGCAGACGACAGAGTTTTGGCACTGTTGGCCCCCCATAGCGAGCAACCTGTATTGAGTATGAAATCCAAACAAAATGTAGCTAGCCTATTTGTATTATTGCCCATGTAAGTTTGCACTGGCTCGTGTGCTGGATACTTGCTGAACTGCAACGAGCTGAGCTAGTTATCGTTAACTATCCTGAACTAATAATTATAATACTGCATCCTAGTAGGCGAATGAAACGATTCACTGGAGATCGTTTTAAATCGATTTTAAACCACAAAATCAATGTTATTTCCTCATTTATTCAACATTTCAGTCATGCAATAAAAAAACTTTTAAACGATCTCTTATAGGCTTCTTGGGTGCCGCTTTCTCTATTTTTTGGATTTTCCCGGGAGATACACAAGGGTTAAATTTAAACTGCCGAAATGGGAATCTTGGGGTTACGGAAAAGTATTTTGGGCAATTTCACTACCCGATGTCTTCACTACCACAAGTCATTGGGCCAGATTCAGAGTTGAGATAAGCACGCGCAAATGGGACTTACTCCCGAAATTCCGCGGAGCTGAAGCTATTTGTGATTCAGACATTTGACTTATTCGCTGTTTTAAGCGTCTCTCCAGTATATACGCGGCATTATGCGGGCGGGGTGGAGATTTAATGAAAATGAGACGTATCTGCAAATTCAAGATACGCGTTTTCACTTAATCCGCCAATAGATTATTATGAAAAATACAGCATCTTTCGCATGAATGGATATTAGAATGAGTGCATGATATTTGAACATAATATTGGTCATATTTTCTTTTGAATAGCTAACTTGCAATTATCAGAGAGCTGTCATAAAAAGAAAAATATGTAAAAGTTGGCTATGATTGACCATCTGGTATATCATACCAGACACATATTAGATGGATGAATTGATAGACAGTGTCTGGATCATATTCGCTTTGACAGAGAGACGTTTTGTTAGCACAGCTTCTCCAAAATTATTAAGTTGAAGACGTCACATTAGGCTATTGTGTTCAACCACCGTAGGCTATACATGACTTTATAAGATCGTTAAAAAAGATTCGATTTTAAATTTTTTTTTTCTTCCAGTAAATCCAACGATTTATTTGTTTACCTAATAATATTGCGTGCAACCACTTTGGTTTTCTCTTTGGTTATTTATTGTGATTGTGTGACGGGTATATCCCAGTCATCATTAGAAGCTATGATCATTTTATCAATGCGATGTATTAATACGTTCACTGCATGCTTATACCCCGTCACGCAAGAGCAACTACGATGCGCAAAGGCAGGATTTTCCTAAAGGCAAATGCGGTTATTAAAGGCACTGTCACTGACACGTTGAAAACGCATAACCCCACAAACATTTTTTTCGTAAATACCTGGCAAAGCGGGGGGCAGGTACAAGAAACAGGTAATTAGAATATCATGCCCTGTACCGCCCACATTTTGAGATGAGCACCTGCGCAAGTTACAATACGGTGTAAGTCAGCTGGCGTTAAATCCGCGTAGGAGAGGCACTTAAGCGCCTGACTTAAGTTGGCCAGCTCTGAATCTGGCCCATTGTGTTTAGGAACAGGCTCAGCACCCACTCCGGGGGGCATCAGTGTCAGGGATGATCATTTTGCTCCCAGCTTTGCACAGCGCCTTCATCTTGATCAGGGGAAAGTTCTTGGACGTTTAGATACATTTTCCTGCATGGAAGGGCTGTGGAGTGCTGATGCCATCTGGATGGCAGCCAAACACGTTAAGGCATCAACCTGGTGGAAGAGACTGAAGCTCTGTCCCCTGATGCCTCCAACATCAGCTGCATCCCAGTCACGCTGCCTCCATAGTTACCAAACGCTGCCTCCATAGAGTTACCAAACGCTGCCTCCATAGTTACCAAACGCTGCCTCCATAGAGTTACCAAACGCTGCCTCCATAGTTACCAAACGCTGCCTCCATAGTTACCAAACGCTGCCTCCATAGTTACCAAACGCTGCCTCCATAGAGTTACCAAACGCTGCCTCCATAGTTACCAAACGCTGCCTCCATAGTTACCAAACGCTGCCTCCATAGAGTTACCAAACGCTGCCTCCATAGAGTTACCAAACGCTGCCTCCATAGAGTTACCAAACGCTGCCTCCATAGTTACCAAACGCTGCCTCCATAGTTACCAAACGCTGCCTCCATAGAGTTACCAAACGCTGCCTCCATAGAGTTACCAAACGCTGTCTACATAGCGTTACCAAACACTGCCTACATAGTTACCAAACACTGCCTACATAGTTACCAAACACTGCCTACATAGTTACCAAACGCTGACTGCATAGAGTTACCAAACGCTGCCTACATAGTTACCAAACGCTGCCTCCATAGTTACCAAATGCTGCCTACATAGCATTACCAAACGCTGCCTCCATAAAGTTACCAAACACTGCCTCCATAGTTACCAAACACTGCCTACATAGCGTTACCAAACGCTGCCTACATATATTTACCAAACGCTGCCTCCATAGCGTTACCAAACACTGCCTACATAGCGTTACCAAACACTGCCTACATAGCGTTACCAAACACTGCCTACATAGTTACCAAACACTGCCTACATAGTTACCAAACGCTGACTGCATAGAGTTACCAAAGGCTGCCTACATAGTTACCAAACACTGCCTACATACAGTTGAAGTCGGAAGTTTACATACACTTAGGTTGAAGTCATTAAAACTCATTTTTAACCACTCCACAGATTTCATGTTGGCAAAATACAGTGTTGGCAAGTCAGTTAGGACATACTTTGTGCAGGACATAAGTAATTTTTTCCAACAATTGTTTACAGACAGATTATTTCACTTTTAATTCACTATATCAAAATTCCAGTGGGTCAGAAGTTTTCATACACTAAGTTGACTGTGCCTTTTAACAGCTTGGAAAATTCCATAAATTGATGTCATGGCTTTAGAAACTTCTGCTAGGCTAATTGACATTATTTGAGGCAATTGGAGGTGTACCTGTGGATGTATTTTAAGGCCTACCTTCAAACTCAGTGCCTCTTTGCTTGACTTCATGGGAAAATCTAAAGATATCAGCCAAGACCTCAGAAAGAAAATTGTGGACCTCCACAAGTCTGGTTCATCCTTGGAAGCAATTTCCAAATGTCTGAAGGTACCAAGTTCGTCTGTACAAACAATAATTTGCAAGTATACCAGGCTGTCATACCACTCAGGAAGGAGACGCGTTCTGTCTCCTAGAGATGAACATGTTTTGGTGCATAAAGTGCAAATCAATCCCAGAACAACAGCAAAGGACCTTGTAAAGATGCTGCAGGGAACTGGTACAAAAGTATCTATATCCACAGTAAAACGAGTCCTATATCGACATAACCTGAAGGGCTGCTCAGCAGGGAAGAAGCCACTATGCCAAAACTGCGATAAAAAAGCCAGACTACAGTTTGCAACTGCACATGGGGACAAAGATCTTACTTTTTTAAGAAATGTTCTCTGGTCTGATTGAACTGTTTGGCCATAATGAACAAAAATTGAACTGCTTGGCCATAATGACTGACCATCGTTATGTTTGGAGGAAAAAGGGTGAGGCTTGCAAGCCGAAGAACACCATCCCAACCGTGAAGCACGGGGGTGGCAGCATCATGTTGTGGGTGTGCTTTGCTGCAGGAGGGACTGGTGCACTTCATAAAATAGATGGCATCATGAGGAAGGAAAATTACGTGGATATATTGAAGCAACATCTCAAGACATCAGCCAGGAAGTTAAAGCTTGGTCACAAATGACTCTTCCAAATGAACAATGACCCAAAGCATACTTCCAAAGTTGTGGTAAAATGGCTTAAGTTAAGGACAATAAAGTCAAGCTATTGGAGTGGCCATCATAAAGTTCTGACCTCAATCCAATCGAAAATTTGTGGGCTGAACTGAAAAAGTGTGTGCGAGCAAGGAGGCTTACAAACCGGACTAAGTTACACCAGTTCTGTCAGGAGGAATGGGCCAAAATTCCAGCAACTTATTGTGAGAAGCTTGTGGAAGGCTACCCGAAAGTTAAACCCAAGTTAAACAATTTTGACCCAAGTTAAAAAATTTAAAGGCAATGCTACCAAATACTAAGAGTGTTTGTAAATGTCTGACCCACTGGGAATGTGATGAAAGAAATAAAAGCTGAAATAAATCATTCTCATACTATTATTCTGACATTTCACATTTTTAAAATAAAGTTGTGATCCTAACTGACCTAAGACAGGGAATGTTTACTAGTATTAAATGTCAGGAATTGTGAAAAACTGAGTTTAAATGGATTTGGGTAAGGTGTATGTAAACTTTCGACTTCAGCTGTAGTTACCAAACACTGCCTGCATAGTGTCACTAAACGCTGCCTGCATATTTACCAAACGCTGCCTACATAGCGTCACTAAACGCTGCCTACATAGTTATGAATCCCTGCCTACATAGTTATTAAACGCTACCTACATAGTTACCAAACTCTGCCTAAATAGTTATTAATCGCTGCCTGCATAGAGGGTTATCAAATGCATCACAGTCTATCACCAACAGCCATCTGTCAACAATGACGTCAGCTTCACTGAATCAGAAATAATGGCTTTACATGAGAGAAACCATTGTGTGTCAGGATGGCGATGAGAGAAGCCATTTTGTGTCAGGATGGTGATGAGAGAAGCCATTTTGTGTCAGGATGGTGATGAGTGCCGTATGGTGATGAGTGCCGTTTTACTCCATGAAAGCTTTTACAGATTCACAGGTTGACAGAGTTTCTCTTACCTGTAAACCAGCAGTGTACCTTGTTCCTTAGCTATGTGGAAAGGTGCAATGGTGCTGTGTGATGTATAACATTCACACTTGTATACCGTTGTTCAGAATGCTGTCCAACCTGATTACGCTCTGAGAATGCCACACTTTCATATTCAGCATGAAAACTAATTATTAATCCAGATGCAAACAATGATTTAACAATAATTATTTTTCCTAATTTCTTTTAACTTTTTTACTATTCCATTTCATTAGTGAATGCAATAGTGTTTTACACACTGGGCTACTGTATGTGTCCAGGAACCGCTATAGCACAGCTTGTTCAGTTGTTTTCGGCTCACAGTTTGGTATTCACAGCAGTATCATATCTGTTCTTATCAGTTTAATATCTGATACGTCCCTTATCTGGGGACCATATATTAAATTGGGGGGTGGGTGGTCACGTTTCAACTTTGTGGGGTAGCACTTCTGATATCGGTTGTGAGGGCCGTTCAGTTCCGTTTTGGTTTGTTTGCAGAGCACCTGTTAAGTTTGCTGGCTGCACGTCACAAAGTTTGTCACAAAATAGCTCTCTCGAGGGAAGAGAGCAAGGGAAGGGAGCATGTTAAACTGAAATTTATCCTTTGTTCTTGTCGTTCCCTTCCCTTGCTTCAAGGGGGGAATCCCCAAAATGCCAGGATGAAATATGGCAGCCAGACCAAGTGTGATTCGGATCTAATTTAATAAAGGAGAGGGAGTAATTATATTCCCTCACTCCTTCGTTTATCCTCCCTTCCAGCAAGGGTATAAAATGCAAGCTTCCAGCAAGAAGGGAATCCCACAATGCAATGCTCCACATGGAAAAAGTGTGCGGTCACCACAGAACAATGTGGCAGTTACATTTCAACTCGATGGTGTTGCACTTCCGAAATGCTGCGAGCGCGGTTCAGTTCCGTTTTTGTTTGTTTCTCAACAATCCTCCCTTGCAGAGCACCTTTTAAGTTTGCTTGCTGCACGTTGCAAATTGCGTCACAAGATAGCTCCCTTGTGGAAGGGATCAGCAAGTTAAATTGGATCAGAATGCAGCCCAAGTTTTATGCTTTCTTCTTTATGTTTCCTTCCCTTGCTTCAAGGGGAAATCCCCAAAATGCCAGGATGAAGTATGGCAGCCACACCAAGTGCGATTCCGTTTCCAATTTTAGAAAGGGGAGGGAGTAATTGTACTCAGCTATGTGAGTCGTTTTATTACAAATATAAACAAATCTAACAAATCTATTGTACAGAGCCAAATCAGGAAAAAAACATGTCTGTCCCAAACGTTACAGGGGCCACTGTAGGTGTGAACATAAAACTACAGTAACAGTAAACTTAATAACAAAAATCAATGTGTGCTAATAAGTATACATTTAGGCTGTATGAATTGTGTATTAATTACATTGGATTACCTTCCACCATGCCTTTATTATTTTATTTATTATTTTATATTTTTGGCAATGCTTCCTGTCGTGTTTTATATCGTCACATTATTACTAATGGGATCGCACAGGCAAAGTCTGGTGAAGTCTGTAACCAAACGGACTCTGGAAATCTGCATGAAAGTACGAATGGGCCCCTTGAATTGAAGAATTTGGCAGCCGTAGCCGCTCTGGACTTCACGGGGACACGCCCGTTAAATTCGTCAGGAGTTCGTCTTCTCGCGAGATTTTGGCAAACTAGCGTTTGGTTTGAAGCTCACCTGGCGCGAGACGGAGACCCAGTGGAAGTGCCTTTGATCAATAAGATGGCAAGGGGTTTCATTGAACGTAGTTAAAACAGCCAGGTAAATTTGTAGGCCTACAAATTTAGGCCTGATCCTCACGAATGCCGCTTGTGTATATTTTATTTGTATGTAACATCTGCCTTGAACACTGCTACCAGTCATAATAATCCCCATTTATTCGCCCATTATTGTGAGTAATTGTCCTAATTGAGTAGCCTTGAGACCGGTGTTGGGTAATGTTCATTGTTTATGACACCATAGCGGAATGTATTGAAAATGTACTCGTGTAGGCTATGTGTTCTGTTCTGTTTGTTTGCGGGGTATCAATAATTGTGGGATAATGTGTAATGACTAATGTGTGTTCTTACTGCCTGTCTGAAAGATCTCATTCTTACATGTATGTTTGTAGCGTAGCTTGCGTAGACTGGGTGTGTGACCGGGCAATATTGCATATTATTACGGCGTAACGACCAGTTAACTGCGACCGATGGTTCTTATCAAATAAATCGCAAGTTAATATTAAAGGATTTAAACATTTTTGCGGTGCGTATAATAGCAACGCTTTGCCTTACAGAACCAAGCGTCACCAACTTTAAAGAACAGTCCCCATTGTTGTGTATTTACTTTTGAATGTGTACTTTACTTTTTTTTTTTATTATTATTTTTTTTATTATTATTATTTTTTAGTTAATCTGTCTATGAGCGCCTACAGTGACGGTTCTAGCTTGTATGGCGCCCTGGGCGAACCCCCCGCCATGGGCTAAACTCTGCCATGGGTAATTCTGGGGGTAAAATTGACCCTTTTTAACCTTGCCCACTCAGATCTTTCTGATATTTGACACTCATAATGTAACATTGGTGTAATGACAGTTATACTTTTGAAGGAGGAAAAAAATTGGAGACAAAGTGTCCGTTTCCATGCCATTTTTGGCCTAACCACGTCTACTTTCTAGATCTTGGTCTCATTGAAATCCCAAAGACTTGCTCTACAACATGGGTCATCTTTGAATACTTTGACTATTTGCATTATTGAATTAAAATGAATAATCTCTCAAAACTGTGCCCAATTTTTCATGTTCTATACAGTGCGCTGTCTACACATTCCAATTTACAGAGTGGGATCTTGTACTTTTTGCTTTACAGTTCTATTACAAGGGGTGATTAACCGATTACCCAGTCAGTCACCCCTTGTAATAGTATTGTAAAACAAACATGACCCATGTTGTAGAGCAAGTCTTTGTGATTACAATGAGACCAAGATGATGTTTTTATCATTTACAGTTGTCAAACTATAGGTCTCGAAAGTAGAGGTGGGTAGGCCAAAAATTGAGTTAAAATGGACACTTTCTCCCGAACTTTCTTTGTGTTTTTTTTTTTCTTTGTCCAGAAGTATAACAATGGTCATTACTCCAAGGTTACATTATGGGTGTCAAATATCAGAAATATCAAGGTTAAAAAGGTCCATTTCTCCCCGGAATGACCCATATTCTTTTCTCCCCTCTCCCTCTAAAGACCAGACTGACTTGTGTCCTACTTATTCATTTTAAGTAGCCTGCAGATAACAAAGTTTAAAATATCCTTTAATCTAGTTGGGCTTGGTCTAGTCTAATCTATTTTAAAATCATGAAATATCTGATTATTGTGAAATTTTACCATGAATAAATTGCTTGATTATTTTATAAAATGTTTTTAAAACATCAGCCTATGGTGTATTTTAGTGTTGAACATGCCTGCATAGGGAAACCCATACGCAAGCTGATATTCAGGGACCTCCCACCCTCAATTGAGCGTGACGCAGTCTATTGAATACTGAAAGTTTTGGTATCTAATCTCAGGGTGGCAATAAGCCCATTCTGTGTAAACTTTAAGCTGTATATTTGGTATCTAATCTCAGGGTGGCAATAAGGCCGTTCTGTGTAAACTTTAAGCTGTATATTTGGTGTCTAATCTCGGTGGCAATAAGGCCGGTCTGTGTAAACTTTAAGCTGTATATTTGGTATCTAATCTCAGGGTGGCAATAAGGCCGTTCTGTGTAAACTTTAAGATGTACAGTGCATCCGGAAAGTATTCACAGCGCTTCACTTTTTCCACATTTTGTTCTGTTACAGCCTTATTCCAAAATTGATTAAATTCATTTTTTCCCTCAAAATTCTACACACAACACCCCATAATGACAATGAGAAAAAAGTTTTTTTGAGATTTTTGCAAATTTATTAAAAATAAAAAACTAAAACTTCTCATTTACATAAGTATTCATACCCTTTGCTTTAACGTATTTTTAAAGTATCATATTTCATATTTGGTAGCATATCCTTTACATGCTGTTACTTCCTGAAGTCTGTGACCATCAACATCAAAAAACTGTCCATATCTTATTTTCAGGTACTGTTACAAGCGATACTATAACCTCTCTGCATTTGAATGGATCTCTATGGAAATTGGGGGGTGAGACTAGATTCAGCTGTAAATTACACTGGTACAGTATGGAACACATGGCTGGCTAAATGGCTGTACGTTATCAAGGGTCTGAGCTATCAAACGAGCCCCAAACCATCACTCTGTTGCCAGATATGGAGTAGATGTGGATGGATCACTGCAAGGGTTATTTCTCCGGACTCATTTTCCTATAGAACTCTATGGTTCTGTGTAAACTTTAAGCTGTATATTTGGTATCTAATCTCAGGGTGGCAATAAAGCCGTTCTGTGTAAACTTTAAGCTGTATATTTGGTATCTAATCTCAGGGTGGCAATAAGGCCGTTCTGTGTAAACTTTAAGATGTATATTTGGTATCTAATCTCAGGGTGGCAATAAGCCTGTTCTGTGTAAACTTTAAGCTGTATATTTGGTGTCTAATCTCAGGGTGGCAATAAGGCCGGTCTGTGTAAATTTTAAAATGTATATTTGGTATCTAATCTCAGGGTGGCAATAAGGCCGTTCTGTGTAAACTTTAAGATGTATATTTGGTATCTAATCTCAGGGTGGCAATAAGCCCGTTCTGTGTAAACTTTAAGCTGTATATTTGGTATCTAATCTCAGGGTGGCAATAAGGCCGTTCTGTGTAAACTTTAAGGTGTATATTTGGTGTCTAATCTCAGGGTGGCAATAAGGCCGTTCTGTGTAAACTTTAAGCTGTATATTTGGTATCTAATCTCAGGGTGGCAATAAGGCCGTTCTGTGTAAACTTTAAGCTGTATATTTGGTATCTAATCTCAGGGTGGCAATAAGCCCGTTCTGTGTAAACTTTAAGATGTATATTTGGTATCTAATCTCAGGGTGGCAATAAGCCTGTTCTGTGTAAACTTTAAGCTGTATATTTGGTATCTAATCTCAGGGTGGCAATAAGCCCGTTCTGTGTAAACTTTAAGATGTATATTTGGTATCTAATCTCAGGGTGGCAATACGGCTGTTCTGTGTAAACTTTAAGCTGTATATTTGGTATCTAATCTGAGGGTGGCAATAAGGCCGTTCTGTGTAAACTTTAAGATGTATATTTGGTATCTAATCTCAGGGTGGCAATAAGCCCGTTCTGTGTAAACTTTAAAATGTATATTTGGTATCTAATCTCAGGGTGGCAATAAGGCCGTTCTGTGTAAACTTTAAGGTGTATATTTGGTATCTAATCTCAGGGTGGCAATAAGCCCGTTTTGTGTAAACTTTAAGATGTATATTTGGTATCTAATCTCAGGGTGGCAATAAGGCCGTTCTGTGTAAACTTTAAGATGTATATTTGGTATCTAATCTCAGGGTGGCAATAAGCCCGTTCTGTGTAAACTTTAAGCTGTATATTTGGTATCTAATCTCAGGGTGGCAATAAGGCCGTTCTGTGTAAACTTTAAGATGTATATTTGGTATCTAATCTCAGGGTGGCAATAAAGCCGTTCTGTGTAAACTTTAAGCTGTATATTTGGTATCTAATCTCAGGGTGGCAATAAGGCCGTTCTGTGTAAACTTTAAGCTGTATATTTGGTATCTAATCTCAGGGTGGCAATAAGCCTGTTCTGTGTAAACTTTAAGATGTATATTTGGTGTCTAATCTCAGGGTGGCAATAAGGCCGTTCTGTGTAAACTTTAAGATGTATATTTGGTATCTAATCTCAGGGTGGCAATAAGGCCGTTCTGTGTAAACTTTAAGATGTATACTTGGTATCTAATCTCAGGGTGGCAATAAGCCCGTTCTGTGTAAACTTTAAGCTGTATATTTGGTATCTAATCTCAGGGTGGCAATAAGGCCGTTCTGTGTAAACTTTAAGGTGTATATTTGGTGTCTAATCTCAGGGTGGCAATAAGCCCGTTCTGTGTAAACTTTAAGCTGTATATTTGGTATCTAATCTCAGGGTGGCAATAAGCCCGTTCTGTGTAAACTTTAAGATGTATATTTGGTATCTAATCTCAGGGTGGCAATACGGCTGTTCTGTGTAAACTTTAAGATGTATATTTGGTATCTAATCTGAGGGTGGCAATAAGGCCGTTCTGTGTAAACTTTAAGATGTATATTTGGTATCTAATCTCAGGGTGGCAATAAGCCCGTTCTGTGTAAACTTTAAAATGTATATTTGGTATCTAATCTCAGGGTGGCAATAAGCCTGTTCTGTGTAAACTTTAAGGTGTATATTTGGTATCTAATCTCAGGGTGGCAATAAGCCCGTTTTGTGTAAACTTTAAGATGTATATTTGGTATCTAATCTCAGGGTGGCAATAAGGCCGTTCTGTGTAAACTTTAAGCTGTATATTTGGTATCTAATCTCAGGGTGGCAATAAGGCCGTTCTGTGTAAACTTTAAACTGTATAACTTGTTCTCTGTTCGCTACTTTTCAGTAGCAGTGAATTGGACAGGAGAATTTAAAGTCAGATGGTCATGGTAACGAAGGGACACATTTTCACCCCCCTCAAAATGCTTATACTCCATCAAGATACATCCCAGTAAGTTTTCTTTTGGGATGTTTCCCCTCTCCAAGTAGAAAATTAATGTTAAAAAAAATTGAATGGAGGGACAGGCTGAAATGAGAATCGAGAACTTTTTGAATAGCTTGTAAAAAACATTTGGTGACTTTTTATCCTAAACCATTCACTCTACTGGGATGCCTATTCATATGATCATTAGAAAAATGCTATTTATTCATACTTTATTAAAAAATAGTTGCTCAGTAAGACTATTGTTATAGGATAGAATCAGGGGGAAAGTGCATCTGTTCAAGTTCGTTAACCCCAATGGATTCAAAAGCCCATATCTTTTTTTTCTAGTAGAGATAATTCAATACATTCTTTTGTTCTGTACACCTTGGAATGTTGGCTTCAAGACAGATAGGAAGTAATTTCATAATGTTTCAAATTTTGCTACTGATGTTAACCTCCCCTTGACCTGGCCCAAGAGTTTCTGAGCTCATGTATTTGAAGGGATCCCTGAGCTTAATGTCCACACTTTTGACTGTTTCAGCAGCTGATTGGCTTTAGTTTTAACTGAAATTAAGCAGCAGATGGTTGTCTCACTATGTTGTGAATGAGGTGTATTGCAGTCGTATATTGGAAGTCTGTGTCAGTAGTTCCAGCAGATGGTTGTCTCACTATGTTGTGAATGAGGTGTATTGCAGTCGTATATTGGAAGTCTGTGTCAGTAGTTCCAGCAGATGGTTGTCTCACTATGTTGTGAATGAGGTGTATTGCAGTCGTATATTGGAAGTCTGTGTCAGTAGTTCCAGCAGATGGTTGTCTCACTATGTTGTGAATGAGGTGTATCGCAGTCGTATATTGGAAGTCTGTGTCAGTAGTTCCAGCAGATGGCTTTCTCACTATGTTGTGAATGAGGTGTATTGCAGTCGTATATTGGAAGTCTGTGTCAGTAGTTCCAGCAGATGGTTGTCTCACTATGTTGTGAATGAGGTGTATTGCAGTCGTATATTGGAAGTCTGTGTCAGTAGTTCCAGCAGATGGTTGTCTCACTATGTTGTGAATGAGGTGTATTGCAGTCGTATATTGGAAGTCTGTGTCAGTAGTTCCAGCAGATGGTTGTCTCACTATGTTGTGAATGAGGTGTATTGCAGTCGTATATTGGAAGTCTGTGTCAGTAGTTCCAGCAGATGGTTGTCTCACTATGATGTGAATGAGGTGTATTGCAGTCGTATATTGGAAGTCTGTGTCAGTAGTTCCAGCAGATGGTTCTCACTATGTTGTGAATGAGGTGTATTGCAGTCGTATATTGGAAGTCTGTGTCAGTAGTTCCAGCAGATGGTTGTCTCACTATGTTGTGAATGAGGTGTATTGCAGTCGTATATTGGAAGTCTGTGTCAGTAGTTCCAGCAGATGGTTGTCTCACTATGTTGTGAATGAGGTGTATTGCAGTCGTATATTGGAAGTCTGTGTCAGTAGTTCCAGCAGATGGTTGTCTCGCTATGATGTGAATGAGGTGTATTGCAGTCGTATATTGGAAGTCTGTGTCAGTAGTTCCAGCAGATGGTTGTCTCACTATGTTGTGAATGAGGTGTATTGCAGTCGTATATTGGAAGTCTGTGTCAGTAGTTCCAGCAGATGGCGCTGTGGGCTGGGCTACCTGTTTCTCTCCACTTGTTTTCTTGCAATAACCTTTTTGTTAAAGCCACTTCAATTATCCCATTTGCACCATAATTTAACACCTCGATAATCTGTGTTGATAAAGTAATTGGCACTATTTAAGCACAAATGATTGACGGCAATGTTTACAAGCGAGTCACGTGTTGAATTCACTTCTATCACTTACTATGGTGGACCTGCTGCAGTATATTAAAATGTGTACAGGGGCATGTTAGGTTGACTGTAAAAAAATAAATAAAATGTAACAAAAAATACTGATGTAATGTTTTGTTAGAGGCAGTGGGAGAGAGAACAGTTATGTAACATTGAACTTGCACATGAAAGTTAAATATATATTTTTTTAAATTCATAATTCAACTAATGAACTAATCATGGTCTTCAATCAATCATGATTTTCACTTTCCTTCCTGATTCTCCCCATATTAGATCAACTATTTGTTTTTGTAAATGTCTCAATTAGAAGCTCCATTGTACGATCGGATTCAGACTTTTATTGGATGCTCTGCCACTTGTGCAGGCATAAATATGCAGATAAATATTTTCCATGATATGACTAAGAAATATGAATGAAAAACTAATGCTTTATACTTTATAAATATTGTGTCATTGAATCCATTTTAGATGACCACCCAATAGTAGTAGTTGGTCTTTTAATAGCCTGGGAGCAAATAATATTTAAGGAATCGATAGAGAATCGGATCGATAAGCGGAATCGATAATGGCATCGGTATCAATAAAATCTAACGATTCCTGTCCCTACTTCACTGTGCTGCTGGAGTGCCTATGGGGACTCCTGTCCCTACTTCACTGTGCTGCTGGAGTGCCTATGGGGACTCCTGTCCCTACTTCACTGTGCTGTTGGAGTGCCTATGGGGACTCCTGTCCCTACTTCACTGTGCTGTTGGAGTGCCTATGGGGACTCCTGTCCCTACTTCACTGTGCTGTTGGAGTGCCTATGGGGATTCCCATCCCTACTTCACTGTGCTGTTGGAGTGCCTATGGGGATTCCTGTCCCTACTTCATACTGTGCTGTTGGAGTGCCTATGGGGACTCCTGTCCCTACTTCACTGTGCTGTTGGAGTGCCTATGGGGACTCCTGTCCCTACTTCACTGTGCTGTTGGAGTGCCTATGGGGACTCCTGTCCCTACTTCATACTGTGCTGTTGGAGTGCCTATGGGGACTCCTGTCCCTACTTCATACTGTGCTGTTGGAGTGCCTATGGGGATTCCTGTCCCTACTTCACTGTGCTGTTGGAGTGCCTATGGGGATTCCTGTCCCTACTTCACTGTGCTGTTGGAGTGCCTATGGGGACTCCCGTCCCTACTTCACTGTGCTGTTGGAGTGCCTATGGGGACTCCTGTCCCTACTTCACTGTGCTGTTGGAGTGCCTATGGGGACTCCTGTCCCTACTTCACTGTGAGTGTTGGAGTGCCTATGGGGACTCCTGTCCCTACTTCATACTGTGCTGTTGGAGTGCCTATGGGGACTCCTGTCCCTACTTCACTGTGCTGTTGGAGTGCCTATGGGGACTCCTGTCCCTACTTCACTGTGCTGTTGGAGTGCCTATGGGGACTCCTGTCCCTACTTCACTGTGCTGTTGGAGTGCCTATGGGGACTCCTGTCCCTACTTCACTGTGCTGTTGGAGTGCCTATGGGGACTCCTGTCCCTACTTCACTGTGCTGTTGGAGTGCCTATGGGGACTCCTGTCCCTACTTCACTGTGCTGTTGGAGTGCCTATGGGGACTCCTGTCCCTACTTCACTGTGCTGTTGGAGTGCCTATGGGGACTCCTGTCCCTACTTCACTGTGCTGTTGGAGTGCCTATGGGGACTCCTGTCCCTACTTCACTGTGCTGTTGGAGTGCCTATGGGGACTCCTGTCCCTACTTCACTGTGCTGTTGGAGTGCCTATGGGGACTCCTGTCCCTACTTCACTGTGCTGTTGGAGTGCCTATGGGGACTCCTGTCCCTACTTCACTGTGCTGTTGGAGTGCCTATGGGGATTCCCGTCCCTACTTCACTGTGCTGTTGGAGTGCCTATGGGGACTCCTGTCCCTACTTCACTGTGCTGTTGGAGTGCCTATGGGGACTCCTGGGGGCGATCATTTTGCCCTGAGCTCTGACAGCCTGGAGTTGGATAGAGTTCAGTCGGGTGTCTGCGGTCAGTGTTGAATCGGGTGTCTCTGGTCAGAGTTGAATCGGATGTCTGTGGTCAGTGTTGAATCGGGTGTCTGTGGTCAGTGTTGAATCAGATGTCTGAGGTCAGTGTTGAATCGGATGTCTGCGGTCAGTGTTGAATCGGATGTCTGCGGTCAGTGTTGAATCGGATGTCTGCGGTCAGTGGTGAATCGGATGTCTGCGGTCAGTGTTGAATCGGATGTCTGCGGTCAGTGTTGAATCGGATGTCTGCGGTCAGTGTTGAATCGGATGTCTGCGGTCAGTGTTGAATCGGATGTCTGCGGTCAGTGTTGAATCTGACGTCTGCGGTCAGTGTTGAATCGGATGTCTGTGGTCAGTGTTGAATCGGGCGTCTGTGGTCAGTGTTGAATCGGGCGTCTGTGGTCAGTGTTGAATCGGGCGTCTGTGGTCAGTGTTGAATCGGGCGTCTGTGGTCAGTGTTGAATCGGGCGTCTGTGGTCAGTGTTGAATCGGGCGTCTGTGGTCAGTGTTGAATCGGGCGTCTGTGGTCAGTGTTGAATCGGGCGTCTGTGGTCAGTGTTGAATCGGGCGTCTGTGGTCAGTGTTGAATCGAGCGTCTGTGGTCAGTGTTGAATCGGGTGTCTGTGATCAGTGTTGAATCGGGTGTCTGTGGTCAGTGTTGAATCGGGCGTCTGTGGTCAGTGTTGAATCGGGCGTCTGTGGTCAGTGTTGAATCGGGCGTCTGTGCTCAGTGTTGAATCGGGCATCTGGTCAGTGTTGAATTGGATGTCTGTGGTCAGTGTTGAATCGGATGTGTCTGGTCAGTGTTGAATCAGATGTCTCTGGTCAGTGTTGAATTGGATGTCTGTGGTCAGTGTTGAATTGGGCGTCTGTGCTCAGTGTTGAATCGGGCATCTGGTCAGTGTTGAATCGGGTGTCTGTGGTCAGTGTTGAATCGAATGTCTCTGGTCAGTGTTGAATTGGGCGTCTGTGGTCAGTGTTGAGTTGGGTGTCTGTGGTCAGTGTTGAATCGGGTGTCTCTGGTCAGTGTTGAATCGAATGTCTCTGGTCAGTGTTGAATTGGGCGTCTGTGGTCAGTGTTGAGTTGGGTGTCTGTGGTCAGTGTTGAATCTGATGTCTCTGGTCAGTGTTGAATTGGGCGTCTGGTCAGTGTTGAGTTGGGTGTCTGTGGTCAGTGTTGAATCGGGTGTCTCTGGTCAGTGTTGAATCGAATGTCTCTGGTCAGTGTTGAATTGGGCGTCTCTGGTCAGTGTTGAGTTGGGTGTCTGTGGTCAGTGTTGAATCTGATGTCTCTGGTCAGTGTTGAATTGGGCGTCTCTGGTCAGTGTTCAGTCGGGCGTCTGTGGTCAGTGTTGAATCGGGCGTCTGTGCTCAGTGTTGAATCGGGCATCTGGTCAGTGTTGAATTGGATGTCTGTGGTCAGTGTTGAATCGGATGTGTCTGGTCAGTGTTGAATCAGATGTCTCTGGTCAGTGTTGAATTGGATGTCTGTGGTCAGTGTTGAATCGGATGTGTCTGGTCAGTGTTGAATCAGATGTGTCTGGTCAGTGTTGAATCTGATGTCTCTGGTCAGTGTTGAATTGGGCATCTCTGGTCAGTGTTGAGTTGGGTGTCTGTGGTCAGTGTTGAATCTGATGTCTCTGGTCAGTGTTGAATGGGGTGTCTGTGGTCAGTGTTGAATCGGGTGTTTGTGGTCAGTGTTGAATCGGGCATCTGGTCAGTGTTGAATTGGATGTCTGTGGTCAGTGTTGAATCGGATGTGTCTGGTCAGTGTTGAATCAGATGTCTCTGGTCAGTGTTGAATTGGATGTCTGTGGTCAGTGTTGAATCGGATGTGTCTGGTCAGTGTTGAATCAGATGTGTCTGGTCAGTGTTGAATCTGATGTCTCTGGTCAGTGTTGAATTGGGTGTCTGTGGTCAGTGTTGAATCTGATGTCTCTGGTCAGTGTTGAATGGGGTGTCTGTGGTCAGTGTTGAATCGGGTGTTTGTGGTCAGTGTTGAATCGGGTGTCTGTGGTCAGTGTTGAATCTGATGTCTCTGGTCAGTGTTGAATTGGGCGTCTCTGGTCAGTGTTGAGTTGGGTGTCTGTGGTCAGTGTTGAATCGGGTGTCTGTGGTCAGTGTTGAATCGAATGTCTCTGGTCAGTGTTGAATTGGGCGTCTGTGGTCAGTATTGAGTTGGGTGTCTGTGGTCAGTGTTGAATCGGGTGTCTCTGGTCAGTGTTGAATCGAATGTCTCTGGTCAGTGTTGAATTGGGCGTCTGTGGTCAGTGTTGAGTTGGGTGTCTGTGGTCAGTGTTGAATCTGATGTCTCTGGTCAGTGTTGAATTGGGCGTCTGGTCAGTGTTGAGTTGGGTGTCTGTGGTCAGTGTTGAATCGGGTGTCTCTGGTCAGTGTTGAATCGAATGTCTCTGGTCAGTGTTGAATTGGGCGTCTCTGGTCAGTGTTGAGTTGGGTGTCTGTGGTCAATGTTGAATCTGATGTCTCTGGTCAGTGTTGAATTGGGCGTCTCTGGTCAGTGTTCAGTTGGGTGTCTGTGGTCAGTGTTGAATTGGGCGTCTCTGGTCAGTGTTGAATCGGGTGTCTGTGATCAGTGTTGAATCGGGTGTCTGTGGTCAGTGTTGAATCGGGCGTCTGTGGTCAGTGTTGAATCGGGCGTCTGTGGTCAGTGTTGAATCGGGTGTCTGTGATCAGTGTTGAATCTGATGTCTCTGGTCAGTGTTGAATTGGGCGTCTCTGGTCAGTGTTGAGTTGGGTGTCTGTGGTCAGTGTTGAATCGGGTGTCTGTGGTCAGTGTTGAATCGAATGTCTCTGGTCAGTGTTGAATTGGGCGTCTGTGGTCAGTATTGAGTTGGGTGTCTGTGGTCAGTGTTGAATCGGGTGTCTCTGGTCAGTGTTGAATCGAATGTCTCTGGTCAGTGTTGAATTGGGCGTCTGTGGTCAGTGTTGAGTTGGGTGTCTGTGGTCAGTGTTGAATCTGATGTCTCTGGTCAGTGTTGAATTGGGCGTCTGGTCAGTGTTGAGTTGGGTGTCTGTGGTCAGTGTTGAATCGGGTGTCTCTGGTCAGTGTTGAATCGAATGTCTCTGGTCAGTGTTGAATTGGGCGTCTCTGGTCAGTGTTGAGTTGGGTGTCTGTGGTCAATGTTGAATCTGATGTCTCTGGTCAGTGTTGAATTGGGCGTCTCTGGTCAGTGTTCAGTTGGGTGTCTGTGGTCAGTGTTGAATTGGGCGTCTGGTCAGTGTTGAATCGGGTGTCTGTGATCAGTGTTGAATCGGGTGTCTGTGGTCAGTGTTGAATCGGGCGTCTGTGGTCAGTGTTGAATCGGGCGTCTGTGGTCAGTGTTGAATCGGGCGTCTGTGCTCAGTGTTGAATCGGGCATCTGGTCAGTGTTGAATTGGATGTCTGTGGTCAGTGTTGAATCGGATGTGTCTGGTCAGTGTTGAATCAGATGTCTCTGGTCAGTGTTGAATTGGATGTCTGTGGTCAGTGTTGAATCGGATGTGTCTGGTCAGTGTTGAATCAGATGTGTCTGGTCAGTGTTGAATCTGATGTCTCTGGTCAGTGTTGAATTGGGCATCTCTGCTCAGTGTTGAGTTGGGTGTCTGTGGTCAGTGTTGAATCTGATGTCTCTGGTCAGTGTTGAATGGGGTGTCTGTGGTCAGTGTTGAATCGGGTGTTTGTGGTCAGTGTTGAATCGGGTGTCTGTGGTCAGTGTTGAATCTGATGTCTCTGGTCAGTGTTGAATTGGGCGTCTCTGGTCAGTGTTGAGTTGGGTGTCTGTGGTCAGTGTTGAATCGGGTGTCTGTGGTCAGTGTTGAATCGAATGTCTCTGGTCAGTGTTGAATTGGGCGTCTGTGGTCAGTGTTGAGTTGGGTGTCTGTGGTCAGTGTTGAATCGGGTGTCTCTGGTCAGTGTTGAATCGAATGTCTCTGGTCAGTGTTGAATCGGGCGTCTGTGGTCAGTGTTGAGTTGGGTGTCTGTGGTCAGTGTTGAATCTGATGTCTCTGGTCAGTGTTGAATTGGGCGTCTGGTCAGTGTTGAGTTGGGTGTCTGTGGTCAGTGTTGAATCGGGTGTCTCTGGTCAGTGTTGAATCGAATGTCTCTGGTCAGTGTTGAATTGGGCGTCTCTGGTCAGTGTTGAGTTGGGTGTCTGTGGTCAGTGTTGAATCTGATGTCCCTGGTCAGTGTTGAATTGGGCTTCTCTGGTCAGTGTTCAGTTGGGTGTCTGTGGTCAGTGTTGAATTGGGCGTCTCTGGTCAGTGTTGAATCGGGTGTCTGTGGTCAGTGTTGAATCGGGTGTCTGTGGTCAGTGTTGAATCGGGTGTCTGTGGTCAGTGTTGAATCGAATGTTCCGGGACTTTGTGCAGTAGACAGGCCTCCCATCGGCCTCCAGGACTCTCAGCCCCTGTAGGTCTGCTTTGCTGTTGCAAACAGCAGCTAATTGCAACAGCTGTACATAACTGATACAACTGAACTGAAACTGTTGAAAGCTCTGCAACATCAGCTGCTGTGCTGTAGACGAGTTGGCCGAGTGGTTAAGGCGATGGACTGCTAATCCATTGTGCTCTGCACGCGTGGGTTCGAATCCCATCCTCGTCGGCTTGAGCCCACATTTTGGGAGGAGGTGTTGTATAATGGGCAGGGAACTGGGCTTGTAACCTAAAGGTTGCAGGTTTGATTCCCAGGCAGGACACTGACATTGTACCCTTAAGCAAGATATTTACGCTTTAGATACTTAATTGCTTTAGTATACATTGAGCTGTAGCCTTTGTCCAAAATCTGAAGTATGCATCGATGCGTGCCCTGACCGGGATCATTCCCAGGAGCAAGTAAAGAGGAGGAACAAGTAAAATTGATGAGAAGACAAACGTTACCAGTTGCGGATAGGCTACTCTGCTGCATAGGCTACACATCAAGGTAGCGTAACTTAACGTTAGTTGCAAAATGCAATAATTGTACAAGTTATTTTTTAAAAGTTTTTATATCCCTTTACATGGTCCCGCCAGGACTGTGGATATGTAACATGATTTGTCAGCAACAACATTAGCTACATAAGTCATTGAGTGTCATCAGTATTAGGTAGTAGGCAAACTCGTGAGTTATTCTCTTGGAATGCCTTCGCTGGTGAATTTATGATAAATCGGTGCGCGTATCTTTTATTGGTTTATACAAAATTATTATTATTTTTATTTTTTTTACAGTAGCCTATACATAGCTACATCACATCACTATCACATCACAACCTCACATTACACATTACAACCTCACATCACAACCTCACATTACAACCTCACATCACTATCACATTACAACCTCACATCACAACCTCACTTTACACATCACATCACAACCTCACATTACACATTACAACCTCACATCACAACCTCACATTACAACCTCACATCACTATCACATTACAACCTCACATCACAACCTCACTTTACACATCACATCACAACCTCACATTACACATTACAACCTCCCATCACAACCTCACATTACAGCCTCACATCACAACCTCACATTACATGGTTAAGACATTTTTCAAGGGTAATTTTCCTCTTTCCCCCTTTCCTTTTCTTTTTTTATTAAAATGCACACAACATTTAACACACTACAATAAGGAACCACAACATTTAACACACTGTAATAAGGAACCACAACATTTAACACACTACAATAAGGAACCACAACATTTAACACACTACAATAAGGAACCATACATAAGAAAAAACATCACATACCAAAAATTCTCTAAAAAAAAAAAAGGAAAGTGAAATGATGTTAATCAATTGGTGTGCGTGATTATTCTCTGGGTGGTTTGATGATAAATGTTAACCTGCGGACGACCGTGAAGTCCAATTGCACCTTTTCTCTGTTACGTTTAGGGAAACGATTGTTAACGTTAGCCCACGTGCCCCAAACCCGCGTTCAGTGTGGCTTACTAGGTGACGTTACGATGTGAAATTACATTAGGTGCTAGCGCTTCGTAAACCTGAAATCGGAAACCTCATTTCAGCTTTCCCTGGTATTGAAGCGGCTGTAGTACGTCCCATTGTGAGAAGTGCAACGCAGATGAAAAGTCGTTTCGGTTATAAAATCGAATCACCCCACGAAGTATTTTTCAAAATTGTGTAGTAGGCTGAGACTGTGGGTGTACTTACTCTTTAATTGCTTTCTGTGTTTTCCTAAAATAATACGGATTTTTCCTGTCCAACCGTTTTTTCCCGTGCCGAACATTTGAATTTGAATTATGGTTGGTAACATTTGGTTAAAGTTAGCGTTTTAGCTAGTGCTGACATAGGCTACCGATGCAACAACATTGTGGTCAACATTGTTGAAACGAGCGGACGGAACCACATATCGACGTTTAATACATTGTGTGTGTGTCGTGGAGACTATCTGCTAGAATGATATTTTAATGCCCGTCGAACATTTAAAAAAACTTCATTAAATCACGCACGACAATTAAACCTGCGGAATGTGCTAAATTAGAAGCAGCAGCAGCAGCAAAGTAGGAGCGCCTCAGTGCGGTTTGTGCCTCCTCCTCTGCCGTAGTTGGGCTACTGGAATGACGCATGAAAAAACTACAGTAACACCAACGGGTGTGATTGGTGGAAATAATTTTTTTAATGCACCCTCAGATGCATCATGGGATCTTTACCAAATGACCAAACAATAAAAAAAATGCACATATAGACACAATCGAGCTCTGAATTCCTTACTATACTATCTAATTTAACATTGTTCAATTGTCGGGTTTGTTACATGGAGCCCAAATCTTCCATACCGTCACCGTACATTGTGTTTCCCAGATGGGCTCGCCCGACTCAAGCCGTCGTCCGGTATCGCTTCTCGGCCTTTTGGCTAAGATCAAGTGTAGTATCTGTTCTTATCAGTTTAATATCTGATACGTCCCCTATCTGGGGACCATATATTAAATTGATTTTTGGAACAGGGAGATGGAATAGGGGCTTGCTCCGTCCACTCCACGCATCGACCTGGTATTGCAGTACATCCAGGAACGGTGCACTCCCCACCTGGGGAAAACGTGTGGTTTAAAAGTAGGAGATGTTCTTGCATGTATATTTACACGTGGTTTGTAAGTGGAAAAGCTGCTTGTATGTCTATTATATGGAAGGGTGAGGTGTGAGTGGGTGCTTCAGGAACCATGGACATAGTATTCTGTACATATCACACTTCTTTAATGTGAGCCCATTCCAGACTTCCTAGCAGGATACATTCTTTGTGTCCAGCCTTTATTTCATCTAGAAATTCGAAGCATTCTAAAATGAAATGGGTGAAAACGTTTCAATGTACTTACTATTAATATTTATTGGAATGCTTTAAGCCGACATGCAGGGTGTCTTTAGCCCCGTTTGTGTTGAGCTCCCTCTTGTGGTGAAAGTGTGAACTGTAGAATAATGATTGGGAAACTGGGCTTGGAACTGGATGGATGTGGGTTCGATTCCCAGCTGAGGCACTGCTGTTATACTCTTCAGGTTGAGGAACTTTAACCTGCTTCAGTGAATACCCAGCTCTATGAATGGATTGTATGTGAACATATTGTATAACACTTGATACTGTATTACATCCATGCTCATTGTTTCTTACCAAAAAATCTACAGAATATTTCCTTTTTAATATCTCTTCCCCTCATACAGAATGAGTTCTATACTGGGTGTTACATCCATTGCTTACCAACATGTACCCAGTATATTTATCTTACAAACAGCACTTTGTTACTGCAAGCAATTTATCCACAAATCAACAATTATATTGTTTTACTAGGCATGATAATTTGATGTGGGATATATTGTGTGTGATTGACATGTGTGTTATAATGTTGTGTAAAGTGATGTGGGATATATTGTGTGTGATTGACGTGTGTGTTATAATGTTGTGTAAAGTGATGTGGGATATATTGTGTGTGATTAATCTGTGATGTTGTGTGAAATGATGTGGGATAATGATGTGTAAAATGACATAATAAAGGGCAGATGGGGCCATGCATTACTCCTCAAGCTTAGTCAGCTGATCATGCTGCTCATCTCTGAAACAGTTAATGCAGGTTTATTTCAGACACTGATCATACTGCTTATCTCTGAAACAGTTAATGCAGGTTCATTTCTGACACTGATCATGCTGCTCATCTCTGAAACAGTTAATGCCGGTTCATTTCTGACACTGATCATGCTGCTCATCTCTGAAACAGTTAATGCAGGTTTATTTCTGACACTGATCATGCTGCTCATCTCTGAAACAGTCAATGCAGGTTTATTTCTGACACTGATCATGCTGCTCATCTCTGAAACGGTTAATGCAGGTTTATTTCTGACACTGATCATGCCGCTCATCTCTGAAACAGTTAATGCAGGACACTGAAATGATGCTGAATGATTCTGTATCATATAACTCGCATGATCTTTCTTATCCTGTCCTCCCCAGCACAAGACCACGGTCACAATATACTCCATGTTGCTCTCCAACACGCCGCAATCCTGTGATAAAGCAAAGGGTATGAAGAAGTCACTGAGGAGATCACAGTAAAAAAGTAAGCATTTAGATGGGCTACTTGTCAAATGTACCTTTTCCTGAACATCAACTCAACTTGTGTGATAATTGTTAGTCTGGACAGTATCCTAAAGCTTGTATGTGTAAAAAATGTGTTGACATACGCTTTTGAAAAAGTAACTACATCAAGCTTTTTAACTTATATATTTCCATTCACTTCTATAGGGCAGCTAAAACATTCTCAAAATGACACTTCTAGCACATATGCGAACGCAAACAAAGCAGATTTTGTCGATACAAAGAATAACCAGTCCTCTTACATATTTTTCTTTTGTGTAATTAAAATTATTTATAAAAGTGCTATTTTCTATCTTGTTGGCAAGCTACCAGAAAAGACTAACAAAATGTCGGCAGGTCAGTTTGTTTACTTCCAGGAACGCTTGCTTCTGTGGAAATTTGGAGTGGTTTCTGGCGCAAGAACATACATACCGGATCTACGTTCCAAATTAAATACAAAAAAGCCAGGAAAGGGCCATTTCATTTTCTCAAAAAAATGCGTAAGAGGACTGGTTATTGTTAGTATTGACAGAATCCACTTTGTTCGTGTTCGTTTCCATGCTAGAAGTGTCATTTTGAGACCGTTTTAGCTGCGCTATAGAAGTGAATGGAGAGCGACAAATACCTTATTCTGTATTATCAACCCAGGGGTCCACAGAGCAACTAATGAAAATATTTTGCCACTATTTGCATATCATGGCCAGGTAACGACACAACCCAAAGTTCTCCCAAAGTTCAATTGTGCTTTAAGCGTACAATGAAAATTTTGTATCTTTTTAAAGTGAAATATTCTGACGTGAGGATTCCTAAATGATATTGTAAGAAAGGTAATAATTTGGGAATGCATGTAACTTAACTATCCTGTAGACTTACCTGCCAGATTCTGGGCTGAATCGCTCCTTCAGCACCAAAAGGGGTTTTGTTTATTTGCATTGATTGCGTTTTTTTACCGTGGAATTTTTAATAAATCTGGTCACACAATATGCTGATTTAAAGTGTTAAAACTCACGAAACTGTTTTATGAACCCAATGTTATCGCAACAGTGGTTCTTTATTTTTTAACATGATACGATCTCGGTATTGGTGTCCTTATCCCGGCAAAAATGTTTTAAATCTTGTAGGCAAGAAATAGAGCTGGCACGATACTGCTTTTTTCCTTTCCACATGAATTAGTGAAATCAGTCTTACTGCAACGGTAACTGCCATAAAATAACAAGAAACTTTGACCGTTATAAAATGTTTAATTGGTTCCTAAATAAGCATAGTGAATGCATTAATTAATGTAGTAGTCTATTCTTTATAGATGCCGTAGTTAATATGTCTATCTTTATTCCAATTTTGTCCCTAAGGCTAATCAACTTTGTCTTTGTAGGATTTCTGGTCCGCATGGAAATCAATAATTCTCTATTGAAACACGGAGACAGTGAACAACTGTTTATTGACAGTAGAAATTTACAAATGTAGAAACAAAAACAGAAACAATAGGCTTAATAAAAAATAGGCTACAACATGTCAGTCAAAATTAGCTGGAACATTATTAGCAATTAGGCTATTTACCGGCAGCTTTGCATCCGCAATAAACCGTAAAACAATTCAAACTTGCTGCTTTTTTCTCATTTAAATTTTTCTCTCCCTCGGTCTGACTAAAGGCCATTGCCAAAGTGAGTCCTCCTATGTGACTGACTTATTCCTCGCTAAAAAAATACCAACGTTTTTTTTTGGGCTTGAAAGATGCCCTCAACGGAGTGACAACAGCCCCGCTGTACTGAATACAACTTGCTATTTTACTGCCCTGCAGTGCTGGAGAGCACTTGTTTAACGGGGCTTGTTTAAAGCTGTAGCTTAGTTTATCATTTCAGACAAACATGAATAGCCTACTGTAATTGGGACTAGGGGCACCGTGGATAGGGATATTCTTGCCACTTAATTTCATGATCGATAGACAATTAGTTTCATATTAGCTTGTTAAAAAATTTGTCACAGATGTATTTTTTTTTGGATTAAAATGACATGGTTATTTAACTCACCACAACTAAGCTTTGTTGGGGCATTTTGAGTGTTTCTGAGGTGCGCAGTAAGATTTGTGGTGTTATACTCTCGTAACATTCTTTTTTACCCCGCATAGCCAACACACAGCCTCGTCCAAATTTTTTGGATTAACATTGTCGTCTGGCTCAAAGCCAGAATGCTTCCATATGAGCTAATGGCCATAACCAAATAGCCTATACAAGTGTCCGATACTTATTATAACTCCAAGAACAACACTTTTTACCCCCTTATCTTGTTTATGTATAGCCTATGCTGTTGTAACCTATCACAAGTAGCCTATAGCCTACTCAAGCCTATAAAAACTGCACAAAGCAACACTCAAAATGAATCCCCCTATGAATAATGAACTGTCCCAGACAGTGCGTCCCATCCTCCACTCAGGACGTTAGCTTTGCAGATTTGTAGACTATAGCGTTCGGCGCAATTCATCAGATCGCATCACACTTTCAAAAGCAAAAATTTTGACACAAAAAACCAGGCGGTAATGCGGTGACCAGCTCAGCTTTTCAGTGAGCATGACGTGACTCTAAAACCGCGGTATTTCGGTAAGCGTCCCAGCCCTAGCGTGAAAAACAATTGCACTTCCACCGTTTGAGTTTACTTTGTGTCAGTAATACTTCTTCGGGTAATTCTGACTCTTGGAAAACAAACTTACCTTGCAGAAGAGACCAGGATTATGCCTGTAGTCAAAGGGGTTCAAGAACAGTAACCATTTTATTTTGGGGCTTGTGTTGAAAAGGGTGGTGCTTGAGAAGGGCTTTGGGTTAATAACCCAGCCCTGAATGTGACATCACAGTAGATGCCTTCTGAATACAGCCCTCTGCCGTTCCATAGAAAGCGCTGGAAAGAGATGCGCTGCTTTAGTTACGCAGTCTGGCTTATTTATTTTTCAGTGATATTTCATTTTTATAAATGTGTTACTGTTGTGAATTAACTCATAAATTGTCAATTCCATTAAATTGCTCTCCTCTCAAGGGCCCTCCGAAGCAAAGGGGGACCCTGGGGCAAAACCATCACGTCCCACCTCTCCGGAACGGAACCTGCCAGGCGGTAAGGAGGGGAGACCTGTGGGCGGACCGAGTCAGGGGGTGAGTAGGCACCTTCATAATCCGGACACAGTTATGGACCGTCTCAACAAAATCTGCCAAGATATCGCAAAAAATAATACCGGATCATATGACACAGCTAAACAATAAACACTATTATGACACTCACACTCACCACCTCAAACACCCGTAGCATCAGGGACCCCAACAAACGCCACTCAGTCTTCTCCACTCTACAGCAAACCCCCTCGGATGTCATCCTGCTTCAGGAGTGCGGAATCCCCTTCCGCACTATGGATGACATTCTGAGGGAGGAGTGGAGAGTGGGGGACTCTCTCTGGTCCGGCTCGAACGTCGCTCGAGCCGATGGGGTCGGCACATTGACCAAAAACCCCTACGTTAAAATAACGGGTAATAACATCCTGGAAAGTGGGCGAATCCTCGTCACAGACATTTGTGTCGGGGGTTCCCCACTCAGATTGGTCAATGTGTACGGCCCAACCAGCGTAGCCGAGAGGGTCTCCCTATTTACAAAGCTAAGGCCTATCATACATTGCAATATGCCGGTGGTCGTGGGGGGGGATTTCAACTGTGCCCTTAGGGATGAAGACCGCAGCAGACCAAGGAAAGATCGGTCGAGCGACGAGCTGCGGTCTATCATAGAAGATTTCTCCCTCCACGACGCCGGGGGCGCCTCCCCCCCACAACATACATGGGTGAGCTCTTCTGGTGTCTCCTCTTCTCGAATTGACATGTTCCTGCTCTCCCCAGGCCTGAGAGTGCACGCCTTTTCCATCCGGGCAGTGCACTACTCAGACCACCACATGGTGACCGTATCCCTGGTCTGGGAGAAGGCCATAACCATCGGCAGGGGTCTCTGGAGAATGAATACCAGCCATCTCCAGGACCCCAAAGTGTGCCTCTCCTTCTCGAGGCGGTACCTGGAGTGGGTGAGTCTAAAACACCTTTTTGACTCCCCGATAGAGTGGTGGGAGATGGTGAAAGAGCGGGTGCAGGGCTACTTCCGGGCAGTCGGGCGGAGGAAGGCAAAGGAAAGGAGGGCGGCTTTTGACCACGCTAATGCTGCCCTCCAGAGACTGAGCCTCCTCCAGTCCCGAGGCCTGGAGGTAAGCAGCGAGATCGCACTCGCTAAACAGAGCCTCTCCGCCCTCTATCGGGAGGAGCGGAGAAAATACACCTTCCGCTCCAAACTCCAGGGCCTTGAGGAGGATGAGAAGTGCACGAGGTACTTCTTCCGCAGGGCACGGTCAAAAGCAAATAACATCTCTTCCCTCTATAACAGCAGAGGGGTGGTGGTGTCTGAAGAGGCCGAGGTCCGGGAGGTGGCCAGGGAGTTCTATGCGGGTCTATACAGCATAAGGCCCGCGGATGGGGCTCTCATGGACACCTTCCTGGGCTGCCTGGACAGACGCCTGGGGGATGAGAGCAGGGAACCAGAGTTGAGCGCCGAGGAGCTCACCCGGGCCGTGCGCTCCCTTAATCAACATAAAGCTCCTGGTCCTGACGGGATCCCGGCCGAATTTTATCAGGCATTTTGGGATCTCCTGAAGGAGGACGTGGCGGAAGTTTTCAGGGCGGCGTACAGGGAGGGACGGTTGGGGGCTTCACTGAGGCAGAGTGCGGTTGCTCTTGTCCCTAAGAAGGGGGACCTGAAGGACCTCCGGCACTGGCGGCCGATTAACCTCCTCTCAGCTGACTATAAGATCATGGCGAAGGCGCTGATGAGGAGGTTCCAACACCTGATGACATCGGTGGTCGGCCCTGACCAAACGTGCAGTATACCAGGGAGGTCCATAAATGACAACCTGCTCCTCGTGAGGGATGTCATAATCCACTCCGGGGAGCGCGGGTCCCCCTTGGGCCTTCTCAGCTTAGACCAGGAGAAGGCCTTTGACAGGGTAAGTCATGTGTGCTTGGAGAGGGTGCTAGAGAGGTTTAATTTTCCTAGCTCCCTCCTGCGCTGGACCAAAATGTGCTTGACGGACATCTCGGGGAGGGTGGTTGTGAACAAGCAGCCATCCGCCCCGTTTGCCATTAGGTCTGGCGTCAGGCAGGGATGCCCCCTAGCATCCCTCCTGTACGTCATCTACCTCGAGCCGTTCCTTCAGGCCATCAGGGGCAACCCGGGCATCGCTGGGTATCCACTGCCCGGGGCCCAGGGGGAGCGGCTTAGGGTGATGGCGTACATGGACGACATCACCATCGTCGGCACAGATAGTCATTCCATCGCCGTTGCCAACAAGGTGCTGGATGACTTCTGTGCAGCCACTGGCGCCCTAGTCAATAGGGACAAGAGTGAGCTGTTTCTGTCTCGTCATTGGAGGGAGCCACTAACCGTTGCTTTCCCTGTACGCAGAGATAAGATCAAGCTCCTGGGGGTGACCTTCCAGTCAGACGGAGAAGGAAGGCTGAGCTGGGAGGAAACCCTCCGCCACGTCCAGGTTAAACTCCAGAGCTGGGGCGTGCGGCCTCTGACTCAGACGGGTAAGATCCTGGTCCTGAAGGCAATAGTCCTTCCCATTTGTCTCTACTTGGGGAGGGTGTTTCCCCCAGACAAGGCCACTAGTAAACTTCTTACTAGAATGGCCTTTCGCTTTGTCTGGGGGAGCACCATGGAAAAATTGAAAAGAGCTACCCTCCTCAAGGAAGAGCAGAATGGGGGCAGGGGGGTTCCAGACATTGTTACCATCGTGTTGGTGCAGGGTCTGGCCGCACTGGTCCAGAATACTCGGAAGGTAGAGAAGGCCTCTGGTGCCTTTGCTAGGTACTATGCCACTCCCTTCCTGAGGACGATGGGCCTGTGTGCGCTGGACCTCACCATACCGTACAGCTGGGACCCCCCATATGCATATCGAGCCCTGAGGGACTTTGCTTTTGGGGCAGGATTGCCCAGGGCCGGGCTGACCTCGTGGAGCTATAAAATCATCATGGCTCATTTAAGATCAAAGGAGACCATGACACTCCCGAGGGGCAGCACGACCCTGGACCCGTCTATAATCTGGGCTAATGTCCTACATAAATGTTTAAGCAATAAGCAAAAGGACATTGCCTGGATGTCTGCCCACATGTGTCTCCCCACCAGGTCCTTTATGTTTAAGTGGCACTTGGCCCTGACCGAGCGCTGCCCCCACGGATGCACTGACTCAGAACACATCTACCACCTGTTCTGGGAGTGCTCCGTGGCCAGACGGGTCTGGGGCCTTGTTGTTTCTTCTGTCTCCCGAAACAGGTTGCTGCCTAGGTCCTCCCTGACTGCTGAGAGTGTCCTCTACGGCCCCCGTGGAGGATGCAAAACACCGGAGCTCCAGCGTCAGTGGAGGATCGTTAATACTATCAAGCAGGTCCTGTGGGAGGCGAGGAACATCAAGGTCTACCAAAAGACGACTGTAGACCTGGTCACTCTCAGGAGGAGGGCGCAAAACCTCCTCCAAGACGGCGTTATGGTCGATTACGCAAAGGACAAGTGTCTGGCGAGAGAGAAATGGGGGGTGGACCATTGGAAAGAACTGATCATTTAGTCCACCCCCCCCCATCCCAAGGAAGAGAGAGAGAGAGACAGAACAATTGCCCACCCAATGACCCGGGAACGCATGGACTATCCTTCATTTCAATGTCGTGTGATTTCCTTTTTGTTTTGTAACCTTCTCCTTTTTGTATGTGATGTAATTTACGGTCGTGTTATGAATGTTGCATGTTAATTTTTAGAAATTAAAAAGGGAGGGGAAATAAACCCCCCCCCCCCGACAAAATATGTTTTTAAAAAAACTGTGAAATGAAAAGTTTGAAAATATAATTAAATGTAATGAAATGGTTTTATTTTAAAATGACATTTAAAACCAATAAAAGACAATTATTTATTTTTCAGTGATATTTCATTTTTATAAATGTGTTACTGTTGTGAATTAACTCATAAATTGTCAATTCCATGATGTCGCTGCGAGTTGATTGAACGCTCCCTTTTATATTCCAGCATAACAAACACTATTACTATACGGACGGAGCTTGCTTGGTTCTTGCTTGGTTCTTCGTCAGTATTTTTATTTATTGAAAAGGTTATTGAAAATGTTTTATTCATATATAATATTAATTTATATAAAATATATAATATATTTTGACAAGCCTCACTGAAGGTTGCAGGAAATCCCCTGTGCTCAGTACAAACTTATTTTAATTGTTACTCTTCGCTGGTAGCCAGGCCTATCTGTGTGCAGGCCTCCATTTTGGATGTAGCCATGAATTTAATGAGCTATCTAACATCATTTGAAAGAAATGTCCGAATAGGTCTAAGTTTGGCTTCTGTTTTCCACAAACTTTAAAATGGAAAATGACTTCACTGTCAAGGAACCTTTTTTTAATACAGCAATGTAAGGTTTAATTTGGAATTGAAGGTGGCATAAAGATGTTACTTTTTTTGTTGTTGCTATGTTCACATTTTGGCAAGCTAACGTATTTAATTACATATTAACATTAAATATTAATTTGTTACAGGCCCGGAGCTATAGGGGTGCATTGCTGGTGTACGGCAGTGAACACCTAGTTGTCTCCGTAAATCTACATAGTATTTTAAAGTTGTTTTTTTTTTCGTTTTTGTTTTGCTTGCAATGGTAAATACGTGTGTGTAAAATAATATTGGAGATCTTGTAGCCTAACTTTGAGAAGGACTGTAATATCCAATGTCAGTATTGACTATTAAAAATATTGCCCGCCAGACGCGCTGACTAACCGGTGTAGCGTACAATTTTTCCCACCGTATAATTCTTATTACTTCCGGGTCAGTTGCTTGACTACGTCTCGCTAGCTACTAGCACCTAGCACTGAACTGGGTCGATTATCCGCTATGTTAGCCAGTAATCTACAAGTGGTTCGATAATTTCCAATGTATTTGTTTAATTGGCCTGTAAATAAACATTATTAGCTAGTTCTACACTCGCATTAATGCTATGTAGGGTAGCACAAATGCTATCGGACCACGGATAGGTTCAAAAAGATAGCTCGTCTTTATTGTTTGCGCCAAAGTTCTAGCTAGCTAGTAATACATGCGGGCATCGACGACAATGTGCGAGAACTCATTCTCCACACTGACCAATGTATTCAGCCAACACAGAAGAAACATGTTGCATACACGGAAAGCCCAGCTGATTCAGCTCCCATTCGAGAAGGACCTTACACGAAAATTTTGCGATGAATGGAAGGAAAGGCTGTGAGATTCAGTTAAACATCAAGGCAATTGCAGCTCTACTGAGTCAAGGTAAGCTGACGGATGCTGTTCTCTGCACGTGTAACGTTACTTCTGTTGAAAAGCTGGACAACTTGCCTATTATTAATTAGCTGGTTTAGTATAAAATAATCCGGGTCCCGCATAACCTATTATTGACAGCATCCTATTTGTATTTAGCTGGCTTGCTGGCTATATGGTAAAGTGATTGTTGAGATGTGTCCGCTTTTTTGAGCTCTGTTGTTGTGGTGTAGTAGCGCACTCTTGTGGCACGGTGACGTTAGCCGTCTTAATAACCTATACGGACGGGATAAGTTTTCAGGACAGACAATGTCTGGAAAGTAATTATCACAGGACGTCTGTAATGATAATGGGCGATTCGGGCGTATCTCCGTAATCAGTGTCTAGAAATGTAGAGATTGGAGTGTCTACTCCATGTTGTCGTCACACCGAAAATGTTCCCCACGCGTCATACAACGTTACACATCCTCTCTTCAATGCAAAATGATTGCTTCTGGTAGAAAATCGTTGGCAGGGAGCAATTGAAAAGCAGGCGCCAAAAAATAAATAATAATCCACGTGGAGACAATGTTGACATTGCAAACTGTCAACAAAAAGCGTGAGGAATCCTGCATTACATCTCTATTAACGGTCAATTGAGAAAAATAGTAAACTCTTAGGCCAGATCATAACACGTATGTAAGGTTATACCACATATCGACGTTTAATACATTGTGTGTGTGTCGTGGAGACTATCTGCTAGAATGATATTTTAATGCCCGTCGAACATTTAAAAAAACTTCATTAAATCACGCACGACAATTAAACCTGCTGACTGTGCTAAATTAGAAGCAGCAGCAGCAAAGTAGGAGCGCCTCAGCGCGGTTAGTGCCTCCTCATCTGCCGTAGTTGGGCTACTGGAATGACGCATGAAAAAACTACAGTAACACCAACGGGTGTGATTGGTGGAGATTATTTTTTTTATGCACCCTCAGATGCATCGTGGGATCTTTACATGACCAAACTATAAAAAAATGCACATATAGACACAATCGAGCTCTGAATTCCTTACTATACTATCTAATTTAACATTGTTCAATTGTCGGGTTTGTTACATGGAGCCCAAATCTTCCATACCGTCACCGTGCATTGTGTTTCCCAGATGGGCTCGCCCGACTCAAGCCGTCGTCCGGTATCGCTTCTCGGCCTTTTGGCTAAGATCAAGTGTAGTATCTGTTCTTATCAGTTTAATATCTGATACGTCCCCTATCTGGGGACCATATATTAAATTGATTTTTGGAACAGGGAGATGGAATAGGGGCTTGCTCCGTCCACTCCACGCATCGACCTGGTATTGCAGTACATCCAGGAACGGTGCACTCCCCACCTGGGGAAAACGTGTGGTTTGAAAGTAGGAGATGTTCTTGCATGTATATTTACACGTGGTTTGTAATTGGAAACGCTGCTTCTGTGTCTATTATATGGATGGATGAGGTGTGAGTGGGTACTTCAGGAACCATGGACATAGTATTCTGTACATATCACACTTCTTTAATGTGAGCCCATTCCAGACTTCCTAGCAGGATACATTCTTTGTGTCCAGCCTTTATTTCATCTAGAAATTCGAAGCATTCTAAAATGAGATGGGTGAAAACGTTTCAATGTACTTACTATTAATATTTATTGGAATGCTTTAAGCCGACATGCAGGGTGTCTTTAGCCCCGTTTGTGTTGAGCTCCCTCTTGTGGTGAAAGTGTGAACTGTAGAATAATGATTGGGAAACTGGGCTTGGAACTGGATGGATGTGGGTTCGATTCCCAGCTGAGGCACTGCTGTTATACTCTTCAGGTTGAGGAACTTTAACCTGCTTCAGTGAATACCCAGCTGTATGAATGGATTGTATGTGAACATATTGTATAACATTTGATACTGTATTACATCCATGCTCATTGTTTCTTACAAAATATTTTCTTTTTAATATCTCTTCCCCTCATACAGAATGAGTTCTATACTGTGTGTTACATCCATTGCTTACCAACATGTACCCAGTATATTTATCTTACAAACAGCACTTTGTTACTGCAAGCAATTTATCCACAAATCAACAATTATATTGTTTTACTAGGCATGATAATTTGATGTGGGATATATTGTGTGTGATTGACGTGTGTGTTATAATGTTGTGTAAAGTGATGTGGGATATATTGTGTGTGATTAATCTGTGATGTTGTGTGAAATGATGTGGGATAATGATGTGTAAAATGACATAATAAAGGGCAGATGGGGCCATGCATTACTCCTCAAGCTTAGTCAGCTGATCATGCTGCTCATCTCTGAAACAGTTAATGCAGGTTTATTTCTGACACTGATCATGCCGCTCATCTCTGAAACAGTTAATGCAGGACACTGAAATGATGCTGAATGATTCTGTATCATATAACTCGCATGATCTTTCTTATCCTGTCCTCCCCAGCACAAGACCACGGTCACAATGTACTCCATGTTGCTCTCCAACACGCCGCAATCCTGTGATAAAGCAAAGGGTATGAAGAAGTGACTGAGGAGATCACAGTAAAAAAGTAAGCATTTAGATGGGCTACTTGTCAAATGTACCTTTTCCTGAACATCAATTCAACTTGTGTGATAATTGTTAGTCTGGACAGTATCCTAAAGCTTGTATGTGTAAAAAATGTGTTGACATACGCTTTTGAAAAAGTAACTACATCAAGCTTTTTAACTTATATATTTCCATTCACTTCTATAGGGCAGCTAAAACATTCTCAAAATGACACTTCTAGCACGTATGCGAACGCAAACGAAGCAGATTTTGTCGATACAAAGAATAACCAGTCCTCTTACATATTTTTCTTTTGTGTAATTAAAATTATTTATAAAAGTGCTATTTTCTATCTTGTTGGCAAGCTACCAGAAAAGACTAACAAAATGTCGGCAGGTCAGTTTGTTTACTTCCAGGAATGCTTGCTTCTGTGGAAATTTGGACTACTGAGTGGTTTCTGGCGCAAGAACATACATACCGGATCTACGTTCCAAATTAAATACGAAAAAGCCAGGAAAGGGCCATTTAATTTTCTCAAAAAAATGCGTAAGAGGACTGGTTATTGTTTGTATTGACAGAATCCACTTCGTTCACGTTCGTATACGTGTTAGAAGTGTCATTTTGAGACCGTTTTAGCTGCCTTATAGAAGTGAATGGAGAGCGACAAATACCCTATTCTGTATTATCAACCCAGGGGAGCACAGAGCAACTAACAAACATATTTTGCCACTATTTGCATATCATGACCAGGTAACTACACAACCCAAAGTTGTGGTGTTATACTCTCATAATATTCTTTTCTACCCCGCATACCCGACACACAGCCTCGTCCAAATTTTTTGGAATAACATTGTCGTCTGGCTCGAAGCCAGAATGCTTCCATATGAGCTAATGGCCATAACCAAATAGCCTATACAAGTGTCCGATACTTATTATAACTCCAAGAACAACACCTTTTACCCCCTTAACTTGTTTATGTATAGCCTATGCTGTTGTAACCTATCACAAGTAGCCCATAGCCTACTTAAGCCTATAAAAACTGCACAAAGCAACACACTCAAAATTAATCCCCCTATGAATAATGAACTGTCCCAGACAGTGCGTCCCCTCCTGAAATAAGTTAAAATCGTTGGTGGCGCCACAGTCAGTTTGTGTGTTGTAGCCTACCTGTCACGTAGAAGTCTTAGGCTACTAATTACGGATTTGCTGTAGCTACTCCCTGTAACGTTATGCAGGCTGAAAAGGTCACTGCTCTGTGGTTTTTTCGAGTTTGAGTTTGTATCCAGTTGACATTTCGACGCTTCAGCTGCTGCTGAAATGACTGCCTTTCGGCCTTTTCCTAAAGTGAAACGAGTTCATGTTGTCCACCATCTTAACGAACTAGTTATTTTTCCCGTGCCGAATATTTGAGTCTTGGTTGGTAGCTCAATTGTGACGTTCGCTACCGAATTGTGTAAAGTTAGCGCGATAGCTACATACCCGATGCAACAACAACGGGGGAGTCTGTTCGAAATTAGCAGGCGGAACCGCATATAACCAAGCGTGTTATACATTGTGTGTCATGGGCAATATCTGATAGAATTGTCTTTATTGGTTTTAAATTTCAGTTCCAATAAAAACATTTCATTACCATCTACAGTTTTTCATTTCACATTTTAAAAACATTCTTTATCGGGGGGGTGTTTTATTTCCCGTCCCTTTTTAATTTTACATTTAAAATTGACTTACAACATTCAAGACACCACAATAAAAAACATCACATTCAGTCGAAATATCACTAAAACAAAAGGAAAAGACTCAAAGACATTGAAATGAAAAAGGAAGACATGCGCTCCCGGGTTATTGGGCGGGCAAAAGTTCTCTCTCTTCCTTTGGGATGGAGGGGGGTGGACTAAATGATCAGTTCTTTCCAATGGTCCACCCCCCATTTCTCTCTCGCCAGACACTTGTCCTTCGCGTAATCGACCATAACGCCGTCTTGGAGGAGGTTTTGCGCCCTCCTCCTGAGAGTGACCAGGTCTACAGTTGTTTTTTGATAGACCTTGATGTTCCTCGCCTCCCACAGGACCTGCTTCACGGTGTTGACGATCCTCCACTGACGCTGGAGCTCTGGAGTTCTGCAGCCTCCACGGAATCCGTAGAGGACGCTCTCAGCAGTCAGGGAGGACCTAGGCAGCAACCTGTTACGGGAGACAGAGGAAACAACAAGGCCCCAGACCTGTCTGGCCACGGAGCACTCCCAGAACAGATGGTAGATGTGTTCTGAGTCAGTGCATCCGTGGGGGCAGCGCTCAGTCAGGGCCAAGTGCCGCTTAAACATGAATGACCTGGTGGGGAGACACATGTGGGCTGACATCCAGGCAATGTCCTTTTGCTTATTGCTT
Source organism: Synaphobranchus kaupii (assembly GCA_029718625.1). Taxonomy (NCBI): domain Eukaryota; kingdom Metazoa; phylum Chordata; class Actinopteri; order Anguilliformes; family Synaphobranchidae; genus Synaphobranchus; species Synaphobranchus kaupii. Next base: position 4,920,999 of record CM056389.1, read on the forward strand.
AAACATTTATGTAGGACATTAGCCCAGATTATAGACGGGTCCAGGGTCGTGCTGCCCCTCGGGAGTGTCATGGTCTCCTTCGATCTTAAATGAGCCATGATTATTTTATAGCTCCACGAGGTCAGCCCGGCCCTGGGCAATCCTGCCCCAAAAGCAAAGTCCCTCAGGGCTCGATATACATATGGGGGGTCCCCGCTGTACGGTATGGTGAGGTCCAGCGCACACAGGCCCATCGTCCTCAGGAAGGGAGTGGCATAGTACCTAGCAAAGGCACCAGAGGCCTTCTCAACCTTCCGAGTATTCTGGACCAGTGTGGCCAGACCCTGCACCAAAACGATGTTAACAATGTCTGGAACCCCCCTGCCCCCATTCTGCTCTTCCTTGAGGAGGGTAGCTCTTTTCAACTTCTGGTGCTCCCCCAGACAAAGCGAAAGGCCATTCTAGTAATGAGTTTACTAGTGGCCTTGTCTGGGGGAAACACCCTCCTCAAGTAGAGAAAAATGGGAAGGACTATTGCCTTCAGGACCAAGATCTTACCCGTCTGAGTCAGAGGCCGCACGCTCCAGCTCCGGAGTTTGGCCTGGATGTGGCGGAGGGTTGAAGATCTTTATAAAAATCCAGAATGCCAAGATTTAACCTCCAATCAGACCTTAACTATAGAAAAACTGAAAGTATTGGAAACTGCAATAAAAGATAATCAATGTGCTCTTGATTATCCCATTACTATCCAAGAACTAAAACCAAAACTCAAAGCCCTTAAAAATGGAAAGGCCTGTGGAATTGACAGCATCAATTCAGAAATGTTGAAGAACAGCAGTCCTAAACTTCAACTTTCTATTCTAAAACTTTTCAACCTGGTGCTAAAAACCGGATGTTTCCCTGTGATTTGGAATAAAGGTCTCATTACACCCATATTTAAAAACGGAGACAAATTTGACCCTAGCAATTACAGAGGGATCTGTGTTAACAGTAACCTTGGAAAAGTCTTCTGTAGCATACTAAATTCCAGATTATCGACATACCTTATTGAACACAATGCCCTATCAAAACGTCAAATAGGCTTCTTACCCAAACATCAAACATCAGACCATATTTACACTTTACATACCCTTATCAAGAATCACGTCCACAACAAAAACAAAGGAAAGATATTTGCCTGCTTTGTAGATGTAAAAAAGGCTTTTGATTCAATTTGGCACAACGGATTACTTTTTCAACTCCTTCAAAGTGGCATAGGTGGAAAACTATATGACCTAATTAAATCTAAATATTCAGAAAATACATGCTCTGTGAAAATTGGAAACAGAAATACGGAATATTTCAATCAAGGGCGAGGAGTTCATCAGGGCTGCAACTTATCACCTACCCTGTTCAACATATACATTAACAAATTGGCCACTACACTTGAAAACTCTCCTAGTCCTGGCCTAGATTTACAAGGAAAAGAAATCAAATTCCTCATGTATGCAGATGATCTAGTCTTGATGTCCCCTACAGAACACGGGTTACAACAGAACCTAGAATTGCTAGAGAACTATTGTGAAGATTGGGCACTGAAAATTAACCTAGAAAAAACCAAGATTATGGTGATCCAAAAAACAGGCCAGATCACAGGGATCCAGATACCAATTCACTATAGGAGAAACCAAATTACAGCACACTATGGAGTACAATTACCTAGGCATAATAATCAGTGCTTCTGGAAGGTTTGACAAAGCTATAAGTGCATTGACAGATAAAGCACGTAGGGTCTATTATAGCATCAGAAGGTCATTAAACAAATTCAATCCTCCAATTAAAATTTGGCTTAAGATATTCAACAATGTCATTCAACCTATTCTTCTATATGGGAGTGAAATATGGGGCCCACCTCTGAATCAAAGACGCACATCATGGGACACAAATCCTATAGAAAAGCTACACCTTGAGTTCTGCAAAGACATCCTCAAGGTTCATAGAAATAGCCCAAACCACGCCTGCAGAGCAGAACTGGGTAAATTCCCTTTGTCCCTCCCCATGATAAAAAGGGCTATCAAATTCCAGGCTCACTTAGCAAAAGCTGATCCTGAATCCTACCAGCACAGAGCATTCATGAGTAACTGCCTCTGCCCAGAGACAGACCCCCTGAAACATATCAAAGATACTTACCATCTTCAAAACAATGACTTCCATACTCTTTCAAAAACAGAACTAAAAATAATGGATAACAAGAACAAAAATAATTACATTGGTAATTGGATGAACGAAATAAACTACATTAATAAATTGGAATGTTATCGATCACTGAACAGAAAATATACATTAGCACAGTACCTTGTTACTATAAAAAATCCCAAAGAGAGACGCACTTTAACAATGTACAGACTCAGTGACCATAATCTGGAAATAGAAAAAGGGCGCCATAGGAAAACGTGGAAGCCCAGAGAGGAGAGAACATGTGAACATTGTGGATCAGGAGAAATAGAGACAGAATTCCACTTTCTCCTCTCCTGCTCCACATATGTTTCTTTAAGAGAAGCTTTCCTATGTAAAGCTAAAAACAAAATAGCATCATATAACAGCAAAACACAAGATGAACAATTACAGATATGTTTGGGAGAAGTACCAGAGTTAATGGAACTTTCTGCACAATATGTGACAGCCTGCCATGAATTAAGAGGGAAAAATAAAATATTAATTAACAATGTAACATAGTCCCAATCTGATCAGTTTTAACAAATTGTATTTTATTATTTTTTTAAAAATTATTTTATTTATTAATTTTTTGTGTACTTATACGTTTGTGTATAATATTTTTGTATATTTTATTTTCACTGTACTTCTTTTAACTTTTGTTTTTGATTATTATTATTTATTGATTTGTTATTATTATTATTATTATTTATTAACTTTATCCACTTATATGTGTAATTAATATAAGAACCACATATCACTCACTGTACCATATGTATATATTAATGAATTATTATTATTATTCTCTATAAATATGTGTTGTATACTGTACTGCTTTGGCACAATGATTGACTCATTCATGCCAATAAAGCCATTTGAACTTGAGAGAGAGAGAGAGAGAGAGAGGCTGGTGCGGTTTGAATTCACGTCATTTAAAGCGTTGATAGCTACGTTGCGTTACGTACTACGTTCACTTCTAAATTTGGAGGCGGGGAGAGGGGGTGGGGCAGGCGGGGAGAGAGCGAATATTTAATTCTTTAATCACGCACTGTAACGTTATTGAACTGCATTATTAGTCGGAGATTACGGTTGTGAACGAAGAGAAGGAAATAAGGAATAGAGTTGTGTAACAAAGAGTGTAGGAAGAAAAAGTTGATAGGAAGATGGAGCAGAGGGAGATTTTGAGGTGAGGAGTGAGGACACTGAAAGATGAGAAAAGCTAGGTGTGCAGTTTCGGCTACTGGGGGTCCACAGTAATAAAATAAATTCTAAAGTACATAATGCATTAACCTTTTTGTTGTTGTTGTGAGCATAGTTTCTTTTTTAATAAAGTAACAGCATTCAAAACATTAAAAAATAGGCATACTCAATACATTTTGCTGTTAAAACAAACAAAAAAGGAGGGAAAGAAAGAATGTAGAAAGAATGTTCAAATATGATCTCTATTAAATGAATACTTCCACTGTAAGCTTGTTTGCATTTTGTAGCAATGCTAATGGAAACGAATGGTTACAGCCAGTATAGGTTACAGCTTATGGCTTTGGTTACAGCTAGCCAAACTGAAGTATCCATTTAAAACACTTAAAGGTTGTATCAGCGATTTTGGGGTGGAAACATAAATGATCACATTCATCTGATTTTTCCTCACGATCCGCTAGCTGCCCGCCCCATAAGCAGGCCGTCAAAAAACCGCGTCTCTGTAGGCAGCCTATGCTCCGAGATCGTACACAAAAACAATGGTACTACCAACTACTCAAAACCAAAATAAACAGCATTCCAACCAATCACAATGATCTGCACAAACGTGACGTCACTTCTGAAGCGAAATCCCAAACAAACATACTTATGAATAATTATGTTATGTTTTAAAAAATAGTGTTCAAGCATCCAGAATTATAACCACGTTAATAACGTTTGTAAGAAACCAAACCGTTTGTAAATCCGTCAAGATTTCAGCGAGATAAGAGTATTAGCGTTTGTGCAGATCATTGTGATTGGTTGGAATACTGTTTATTTTGGTTTTGAGTACTTGGTAGTACCATTGTGTTTTTGTGTACGATCTCGGAGCATGGGCTGCCTACAGAGACGCGGTTTTTTGACGGCCTGCTTATGGGGCGGGCAGCTAGCGGATCGTGAGGAAAAATCAGATGAATGTGATCATTTATGTTTCCACCCAAAATCGCTGATACAACCTTTAAATGGAACATCATTATATTTGGGCTAGTTTTAAGACATTTGGGGCGGGTTTTGAGCTGATTTTGGGATGGAAATTTCAACAGGATCTGGCAACCCTGCACCTGAGTCTTCCAAAAATAAATTTCAACAATGGCTGCCATGTGGTGCGAGGAAACCGAAGGGATGCTGATCTCTTATAACTTTATTAATTTATTTATTACTGAGTTAAGTTATATTGATGTATTAGTGTAATGTTGAACTAAAGACCAACTTTTCATAAATTATGGTATTCTTGACTTTTGATTGTAAATAATTGGTATTATTACTCAGTCACCGCCGTACTGACGAACCGAGTGACTTTTAACTAGCTAGCTAGCTAACTTTATTCAGCAGACCTAAGGTAAGGTTCGAAACGGAGGTTAAAAACCGGATCCGCAAACATTCTTTTTTCAGTTATTGCCCCATTGCCCATTGCTGGCAATATTGCGTGAAAATATTGCCCGTGTACCATCAGCTTAACGGGCTTTGCATTGAGCTTTCTGTGAAATTATGACGTCATAATATTCACTAACACGTCACAGTGGATTATAACCCTCGTTGTTCTTTATATTTAGGTTTTTTTCTGCTTGATTTTAGACCACTTATCGAATTTATCGCGTGTACTTGATCTGGTTTTTTCTTGATCCTACAACCGTTAGATCTGATTAAACTGTTTGGATAATTCCACCCACTTGTCTTCCATAATGGTGGCGATTTGGGGTGGAATTGTCTTTACTTTTTGGTTGGCCTACCTAAATTTTTTGCCTCACATCGTTCTGAACTTCATCAAGTTTTTGAACGGAGAACATCAAGGTAAGAATTCTTGGACATAATTATGCGATGCCGGTCTTCATTTGGAGCAATTTTATGTAACGTTATTACTTAATATATATAAGTCTAGCCTCGCTAATATTTTGCCCCCGATTCCCCCCTCCGTTGATCATATTCGGTTAGCTAATTAGCTGCGATCAGACCTGATCTGAAAGCGTCCATGATGGCCGGCTGATCAATGTTTGGCTATAGGTTACTTCGGTATAGGGCCGGCTGATTTGCAACGGCGTGAATTTAACTAATCGATTCACTGCCGTCTGTAGCCCTATTGTAGCTGGCTAGATATCGCATTTTCCTTGGACTAGCATGGTATTTGTCATTTAGTTACACTTAATGGATGCTCTTCGACGGTTAATTGTTCGTGACCATTTGTCATTAATATCCAAAATTAAATGTGCTCAAGGCAATGTCACCAACAACACCTTGGTTGGTCCCATGTGGTGGAACAGCACCCTCCTTCCCACCAAGGAGCGGATAGCACACTCTGCTGGAACTGTAAGTAAAACTTTTTTTTAATTTTGAATTTAGTATTTTAATAACGTGGATAAAATATGCCTAAAAGTCGCGTATCATTTAGCCTCCTATGAATGATTACCTGTAAAAGAAAGGGGACGTATGCTGTTTGCACTGTAGCCTATTTGAAAATAGTAAATATACAATGGACTGCCTAATCAAGATGCCGTGTGTGGGGAGAATGTGTGTTAAGATTGTGGTCTTAAGTGGCTCACTGTATCCCCAGGTAGCAGGTGTATTACCCCCTGTACTTTTACATTTGTTCAGCTCATGGGAAACCTATCGGAATTCTGGAAGCTGGTCCCAACTGAGTGGTTGGTGATGGGATCGCTGATAATGTTTTCGGTGATCTGCATAGCACTGCTTGTGGTGAGTCATTTCTTAGCGCGTTCATTTACATGATGTCACATTACTTTAGCAGACGCTAGAGCGAACTACAGAAGCTACCGTTACAGTGGTGGCACATTATCCAGTCTACTTAATCCATGAAACATTGTAAATTAAACCATTGCCTCTGGCCACTGTTGACTGAGTTAAAGTAAGGCTACTCTCACTGTACCATCTGTAGTTTGTGCATTATCAGTACTGACCATTCGTTTTAACTGCTGAGTGCCGATTGCCTGTACATGCTATTGTGTTAAAATCTGCCCTGTCTGTAGTTAATTTCTCTGTCTATAGTTAAATTGTATTAATTAGTTTTTTTCTCCTTTCTTGTACCCCTTCAGTTTAAAACCAGGAAACACCAATGTAAGTTATTTCAATTTTATTTAATATTAGTTGACATTTGTTATTATTTATATTATGTTATTAAAGGCATAAGGTTTTAAATTCATTTTAATTTTGTATTATTAGGGAATAAGAAAGAGCTTGATCAGAAAATCCTCAAGCTTCAGAGGGAGGTGAACACCTCCAAGAATTTAGCTCCTGCAATCAATCTTCTGCATGAGGAGCTGAAGGTGAGATCATTTATAACCGGCCGTTTGGCCAGGTGATTAATATCAGTGATGCTGAGCACTGTAGCATGGAGATACCTCATACTGAACATCTAAGATATGTATTGAATCCGTAATGTTTAAATGCTTCCGGTTTTTTTATATATACAATTTTTCATGTTCTAATTTCATATTTGAAAGGCAACGTTCCACCAGATGCTACAGGAATCAGTTGAACAGGCAGAAGTGAACTCTAAGACCACCGAAGAAGAGAGACAGAGGAGCAAGACCGTGACTGGAAACTTGAAGCATGAGCTGGCCCTCGTTCTGTTCATCTGTAAGAGGAATGAACAGAGCCTGGTAGCCATGACCCACAGAAGCGAGATTCTGGAAGAGGAACGGACTGAGTTGGCAGTGAAGGAGCTGTTGGCCATGGAAGGGCGATGTGAGAGGAAAGAACGTGAGCTGAGGGCCATGGTAGAGCTTTTCCAGGAGCGGGAGGACCGACTGGCAGCCATGGCTTTCTCACTTCAGGAGAAGGAGGAGAAGATGGCGGGCCTAAACCAGCTCTGCCAGGAAACGGCGGAGAACATGGCCGCCTTGCAGAAAGTGTGCTACAAGAAGGACGAGAGGCTGGCAGCTGTTTCTGCAACATCACAGCAGCAAGAGGCCTTCCTGCAGGAGTAAGTACGGTGGCTGTTGAGGGTCATGTGGGTTTTACAAATTATGCGACAGAAGGATGGTGAGTTGTTGTGGTGGCTTTCAGCTGCAGTGACTGATGTAATACAGCAGAGGACAGGTGTGTTTATGCATAAGAGCGGTGCAGGCAGAGCCTGAAGCCTCTACACTTTGCAGGAAGATCACTCAGGAGTTGGCCCAGCTGCTAGAAAGCAACAAACTGAAGGAGGGGGTTTCTGTCCTGGAGGCTGAGATGGAAGAACAGCATATCATCCTGATGGCCCAGGTAAGCAGTCTCACCCTGCACTACCAGCACAGTGCACTCAGCAACAAGACTCTGCGCAATGTGTTCAGTTTACCGTTTACCGCCATTTTGTACATAATTACTGAGTGTTTGTAATGCTTTACTGCCATTTTGTACATAATTACTGAGTGTTTGTAATGCTTTACCGCCATTTTGTACATAATTACTGAGTGTTTGTAATGCTTTGTCCCAATGGTTTGTTACAGGAGGAGGAACAGAGAGAAAGAGCCAGTCTTCGGAAGAAGTGAGTTCTGTGCTCTTGGGTCCATACTTGTTACTCAGTTAAATGGCTGGTATTTGGACTGGTATCAGAGTTAAATGGCTGGTATTTGGACTGGTATCAGAGTTAAATGGCTGGTATTTGGACTGGTATCAGAGTTAAATGGCTGGTATTTGGACTGGTATCAGAGTTAAATGGCTGATTTTCACACTGCTTGGTGGTGGCAGCTGAATTTGCTGTGCTTTTCTCTGTTAACAGGCTCACAGAGATCAGCAGTGAGTTGGCTGATCTGAAAAGATCAGTCACCAGTTCCACCCGTAGCCTCCCCACTGCACAGGAGATCGTTGGTGTGGAAGGTGTGTATCTGCCCATTGTAAAGCTCTGCAACGCTAAGTGCTGCAGTCAGACATCACACTCAGGAATTACTGTTCACTATGTACAGTTACAGCCACCTGGATAAATACATAGTAAAAGTTAGCATGCTAACAAGAAAGACATCAGCAGCAAATAAGCTACTATCTGTATTCGAGGCTAATTAATGCCTAGTACCACACAGTGGAGGCTAGTTTGGGCTCTGGCCAGCAATGTCTGAAGGTGAGGATAGTTTTAGATGGTTGTAAATTTATTACCTTTCTCCTGATTACTGTTTTTGTCCTGCCTCTTATAGGTGAATGCATGGTCCAGAATGAGAGAGCTTCAGAAGGACATGTAAGTAATGTTGCACTGGACAGTACAGCATTGACAGAATATTAGAAATACCAGAATTATTTTATTGATGGTTGACCATCTTTGGTTGGATTTTGTCTTGTCTTCTCAAACACATCCCTTTAAAATTAGTTTCTTTAGCTCTACATGCAGGTGAACAGTTTATATTTAGTACTGGGTTTTCTGCTGCAGGGTAAGGAGGCTGACTCAGTAGTTGAGAGGGAAGGGAGTGAGCTGGAGGGATCCAGGCAGCAAGACATCGCTCAAAAGCAGTGAGTATCAAAAAGGACGGTGTCTGTGGAAATACTGGCATTGCACACAAGGGGGCGACAAACACAACATTTGGGACATTTATGAAGGCATCATAACACTGTAATCAAAGAACAAGGCTGTACTAAGATGTGATCTTTTCCCCAGACAAATTTAAATGGCAGAGACTTAAGAGAATGTTAAAAAATATGCTCACATGCTTTGGTGGATCTGGTTCTGCAAAAATACAGGATATAGTTGAGGTTTGAGAAGTTGCTGGAATGAGGGTGTGAAAATGACTTGTGTGGGCTCTGATAGCTGCCTTCTCAATGTTGCAGGAAGCCAGCTCAGGAGGGCGTGGCCCGCAGGCAGGAGGAGAGAGCCAAACGAATCAGGGTGGAGATTTACACTGAGGGCCAGCAGACCACCCAGCACTCTGACCAGACAGTGAGGAAACACCGCCAGTGCTAATCCAGAGCGCTAATACTCATTAATATAGCACTGCTACAGAGCGCTAATACTCACTAATATAACACTGCTACAGAGCGCTAATACTCACTAATATAGCACTGCTACAGAGCGCTAATACTCACTAATATAGCACTGCTACAGAGCGCTAATACTCACTAATACAACACTGCTACAGAGCGCTAATACTCACTAATACAGCACTGCTACAGAGCGCTGATACTCACTAATACAGCACTGCTACAGAGCGCTAATACTCACTAATATAGCACTGCTACAGAGTGCTAATACTCACTAATATAGCACTGCTACAGAGCGCTAATACTCACTAATATAGCACAGATACTGAGCGCTAATACTTACTAATATAACACTGCTACAGAGCGCTAATACTCACTAATATAGCACTGGTACAGAGTGCTAATACTAACTAATACAGCACTGATACAGAGCGCTAATACTCACTAATATAGCACTGATACTGAGCGCTAGTACTCACTAATATAACACTGCTACAGAGTGCTAATACTCACTAATACAGCACTACTACAGAGCGCTAATACTCATTAATATAACACTGCTACAGTGTAATACTGACTAATATAATACTGCTACAGAGCGCTAATACTCACTAATATAGCACTGCTACAGAGCGCTAATACTCACTAATATAGCACTGATACTGAGCGCTAATACTCACTAATATAACACTGCTACAGAGTGCTAATACTCACTAATACAGCACTGCTACAGAGCGCTAATACTCATTAATATAGCACTGCTACAGAGCGCTAATACTCACTAATATAGCACTGATACTGAGCGCTAATACTCACGAATATAGCACTGCTACAGAGTGCTAATACTCACTAATATAACACTGCTACAGAGCGCTAATACTTACTAATATAGCACTGCTGCAGAGCGCTAATACTCACGAATATAGCACTGCTACAGAGTGCTAATACCCACTAATATAACACTGCTACAGAGTGCTAATACTCACTAATATAATACAGCTACAGAGCCCTAATACTCACTAATATAACACTGCTACAGAGCGCTAATACTCACTAATATAGCACTGATACTGAGCGCTAATACTCACTAATATAACACTGCTACAGAGCGCTGATACTCACTAATATAACACTGCTACAGAGTGCTAATACTCACTATTACAGCCCTGCTACAGAGCGCTAATACTCACTAATATAACACTGCTACAGAGCGCTAATACTCACTAATATAACACTGCTACAGAGGGCTAATACTCACGAATATAGCATTGATACACAGGCTTAATACTCACTAATGTAGCACTGCTAAAGAGCGCTAATACTCACTAATGTAGCACTGCTACAGAGTGCTAATACTCACGAATATAGCACTGCTACAGAGTGCTAATACCCACTAATATAACACTGCTACAGAGTGCTAATACTCACTAATATAACACTGCTACAGAGCGCTAATACTCACTAATATAGCACTGCTACAGAGTGCTAATACCCACTAATATAAGACTGCTACAGAGTGCTAATACTCACTAATATAATACTGCTACAGAGCCCTAATACTCACTAATATAACACTGCTACAGAGCGCTAATACTCACGAATATAGCACTGCTACAGAGTGCTAATACCCACTAATATAACACTGCTACAGAGTGCTAATACTCACTAATGTAATACTGCTACAGAGCCCTAATACTCACTAATATGACACTGCTACAGAGCGCTAATACTCACTAATATAGCACTGATACTGAGCGCTAATACTCACTAATATAACACTGCTACAGAGCGCTGATACTCACTAATATAACACTGCTACAGAGTGCTAATACTCACTAATACAGCCCTGCTACAGAGCGCTAATACTCACTAATATAACACTGCTACAGAGCGCTAATACTCACTAATATAACACTGCTACAGAGGGCTAATACTGACGAATATAGCATTGATACACAGGCCTAATACTCACTAATGTAGCACTGCTAAAGAGCGCTAATACTCACTAATGTAACACTGCTACAGAGCGCTAATACTCACTAATATAGTACTGCTACAGAGCGCTATTACTTACTAATATAGCACTGCTACAGAGGCCTAATACTCACTAATATAACACTGTTACAGAGCGCTAATACTCACTAATATAGCACTGCTACAGAGCGCTAATACTCACTAATATAGCACTGCTACAGAGTGCTAATACTAATATAGCACTGCTACAGAGCGCTAATACTCACTAATATAGCACTGCTACAGAGTGCTATTACTCACTAATATAGCACTGCTACAGAGCGCTAATACTCACTAATATAGCACTGCTACAGAGGGCTAATACTCACTAATATAGCACTGCTACAGAGCGCTAATACTCACTAATATAGCACTGCTACAGAGGGCTAATACTCACTAATATAGTACTGCTACAGAGCGCTACTCACTAATATAGCACTGCTACAGAGCGCTAATACTCACTAATATAACACTGCTACAGAGGCCTAATACTCACTAATATAGCACTGCTACAGAGGGCTAATACTCACTAATATAGCACTGCTACAGAGGGCTAATACTCACTAATATAGCACTGCTACAGAGGGCTAATACTCACTAATATAGTACTGCTACAGAGTGCTACTCACTAATATAGCACTGCTACAGAGGGCTAATACTCACTAATATAACACTGCTACAGAGGCCTAATACTCACTAATATAGCACTGCTACAGGGCGCTAATACTCACTAATATAGCACTGCTACAGAGCGCTAATACTCACTAATATAGCACTGCTACAGAGGGCTAATACTCACTAATATAGTACTGCTACAGAGCGCTAATACTCACTAATATAGCACTGCTACAGAGCGCTAATACTCACTAATATAACACTGCTACAGAGGGCTAATACTCACTAATATAGCACTGCTACAGAGGGCTAATACTCACTAATATAGTACTGCTACAGAGTGCTACTCACTAATATAGCACTGCTACAGAGGGCTAATACTCACTAATATAACACTGCTACAGAGGCCTAATACTCACTAATATAGCACTGCTACAGAGCGCTAATACTCACTAATATAGCACTGCTACAGAGCGCTAATACTCACTAATATAGCACTGCTACAGAGGGCTAATACTCACTAATATAGTACTGCTACAGAGCGCTAATACTCACTAATATAGCACTGCTACAGAGCGCTAATACTCACTAATATAGCACTGCTACAGAGCGCTAATACTCACTAATATAACACTGCTACAGAGGGCTAATACTCACTAATATAGCACTGCTACAGAGCGCTAATACTCACTAATATAGCACTGCTACAGAGGGCTAATACTCACTAATATAGTACTGCTACAGAGTGCTACTCACTAATATAGCACTGCTACAGAGCGCTAATACTGACTCCACCCGTAATTTGATTTGATTTGATTGCACATTTAGGCCTTTAGCCCAGGCAGACTGCCCATTCCTTTCTCCTTTGCACTCATCCCCCTGTATCTCCCTCCATATGACAGCCTGTGTGTGGCAGAGAGGATGGTAGCGGAGGAATGGCGGGTGGGGGAAGAAGAGGTCGGGGAGGTGCGCGGAACCGAAGACAGAGACGGCGATGGAGACACTGGGAGCAACACTGCGATCGCTTGAGGGGTTAAGGTTTCATCATTGGTTCATCATTGGTTCATCAAGGGAGCTTTCTGACCAGAATTACCCCGATTAGAGCGTGGAACACAGCTGTTGTTCCGAGTCTTCTGGTCTGAACCCACCCTTAGTGATCCCTGCTGTTCACAGGTCCACCTGCAGGGGCGCTGTTGTGCCATTTGTGTTTTTCTGCCCTTTTTTCTGTCTCATTTCTCTGTGTCAAATTAGTTTTTTAGTTTGGCTTCCTGACTCCAAATCTGTCACAACATATTCCAGATTTGCTCTTGAAGTAATACTTTTGTCGCCATTTATGGGGCAGAGGGGGAATTTTTACCCACTTTTTCCTTTTTCCAGCTAGGCAATCAGATAATGGGCTGAGGGAATGGTGTGGTTTTTCGCCCTCTCAGGAGCAAATCATAAGATTGGAGATTGTGGAGACCAATTTCTATCCCTATCAGACCATCCAATCACTGCAATGTCCTCCATTAGTTTGGGAACATTTCACAAGAGACGGAAGACTATGTGACGCCCTGATGTAGGAAAGAAGCCAACAATGGGTATACTTGCTTTCCGTAAGCGTGGTATGCTACAACTCATTTCAGCAACGTAGTCTCCTTCAGGGTGTCTGAACTGCTTGGCTCTTTTAGACAGACATGGTGGTTTGCTGGGTGCAAAAGGTAATTTCAAAAGGTAATTTAGGGTCTGGCGTGTTGATTGGCTGGCTGCGTCGTCAGGAGTAGCATGTCATTTAGCTTCCGCCATGGTTATTGACTGGCAGAATAGCCATGAGAATGATGCCACTTAGCATCCAGAATGGTGATTGGCTGGTACCCTCTGAGACACATTTTCTGTCCCATTGACGTAATTAGGAACGTCTCACAGGCTGTGGGACACTTGTTGCCATTTAGGATACAGCATGATGATTGGCTGGCAGTGTTGCCTTCAGGAGGATGATTGGCTGGCAGTGTTGCCTTCAGGAGGATGCCATTTAGGATACAGCGTGATGATTGGCTGGCAGTGTTGCCTTTAGGAGGATGCCATTTAGGATACAGCATAATGATTGGCTGGCAATGTTGCCTTCAGGAGGATGATTGGCTGGCAGTGTTGCCTTCAGGAGGATGCCATTTAGGATACAGCGTGATGATTGGCTGGCAGTGTTGCCTTTAGGAGGATGCCATTTAGGATACAGCATGATGATTGGCTGGCAGTGTTGCCTTCAGGAGGATGATTGGCTGGCAGTGTTACCTTCAGGAGGATGATTGGCTGGCAGTGTTGCCTTCAGGAGGATGCCATTTAGGATACAGCGTGATGATTGGCTGGCAGTGTTGCCTTTAGGAGGATGCCATTTAGGATGCCATTTAGGATACAGCATGATGATTGGCTGGCAGTGTTGCCTTCAGGAGGATGATTGGCTGGCAGTGTTGCCTTCAGGAGGATGATTGGCTGGCAGTGTTGCCTTCAGGAGGATGAATGGCTGGCAGTGTTGCCTTCAGGAAGATTCCATTTAGGATACAGCATGATGATTGGCTGGCAGCATTGCCTTGCAGAGCCTCAATCCCACCCAATCAGTTTGGAGCCTGACCACTAGATTCAGCCAGGCTCTGGCCAGCGGCTTGGCCACACACCCCAGGGGGGTATTTCACAAAGATGGATTACTGGGTTAGCTGGTTAACTGCACTGAGGAAAACCCAGAACCCTCCCAAATCTGGAACATGGACTGAAATAAATAGAGCTGTTCTGGGTTTTACTCAGTGCAGTTATCCAGCTAACTCACTAATCCTGCTTTGTGAAATACCCCCCAGGTCTCCTACCTGGGCATCAAGTAGGCAGGCGAGACACCACGCAAGAATCCTTGTCACCCGTGCTCGCTATGAATGAATGAGGTGGTTCTGACCAATCAGAAGAGCTAAAGAACCCGTTCATATATCCAGCCAACCAGCATATCAGTCAGGCTAACAAAACATGGCTACTTGCAACAAGGAGTTAGAAACATGCTACAGCACAAAAAAAGTTAAACAATGTCCACGCCACGCCGAAGAATCCTGATGTTGTCATGGCCGAGAGTCTCGTCGATCCCCCCCACGATCATCCATAGCGTTGCCCAGGGAGGGTTTAGCCTGCCTGGTTGTGCTTCAATAGCAACCCTGCCTGGTGAACTGGTGGCCTTCAGTCTACATGCAGGCATTTTGGAGGACTCCCCTGCCTGCTGCGTACCCTCATGATTTGGACATTGCAGTGATTCGATGTTCTGATGGGATAAAATACTATACTTAAATAAATACTTCAATAAATATATTTTCTGATTGGAAGACTAGTGTTGACGTCTATCTTTTTAGCATTATTTCCTGAAGAAATAACTGAAATAACCACAGACTCTCAGTAACACAATTTCCTATACATGAGCTTCCAATAGCTAAGTCAGCTGAAATCCAGTCTTCAACCCACAGCTCAGTCAAACCAAATTCACATGAAGCAGCTTGCACCAGCACTCACATGACCTGTGTTCGAATGACTTCGTCCAACGGAGGGCCAGCCAGGTTCAAAAACAGAAAACCGCACCACGGGCCCCATAGCCGTGACAGACAGCTGCACAGCATGCTGCCCAAAAAGATATTAACCATAGTTTAATACCACGAACATGCATCAGTACAGGAGGAGGAGCTCTCTCTGCTCTGACACCACCCCTCATGGATGAAACATGTATAACTTTATAAATCCCATTGCATGTAAAAATGTACGTGTCATTACAATAATAATGAAGAGATATTATTTATCTGTTCAGTAAGCTTATGGCAGCTGAAATTCTGTTTTTGGGATGAACACAAGGGTAGTCAAGTCAAGTTTATTTGTATACCATATATTCATACAACTGAATGCAATCCAAAGTGCTTTACAGAATGAAAAAAAGAAAGATTGATTTGACAATACAATTTGAAATCAGTTTAAAAAGATAAAACGGCTATTAAAAAGAAAAGACAATAGAACATTTTAAAAAACTATATAAAAGGAAATAAGATAAAAACCGATAAAAGGCTACAGTGCATGAATAGATAGCCCCGGTTTTTGTACACCAGTCTCTCTGTACACCAGTGTCTCTGTACACCAGAGTCTCTCTGTACACCAGTCTCTCTGTACACCAGTCTCTCTGTACACCAGTGTCTCTGTACACCAGTCTCTGTACACCAGTGTCTCTGTACACCAGTCTCTCTGTACACCAGAGTCTCTCTGTACACCAGTGTCTCTACACCAGTGTCTCTGTACACCAGTGTCTCTGTACACCAGTGTCTCTGTACACCAGTGTCTCTCTGTACACCAGTGTCTCTGTACAACAGTGTCTCTACACCAGTGTCTCTCTGTACACCAGTGTCTCTGTACACCAGTATCTCTCTGTACACCAGTGTCTCTGTACAACAGTGTCTCTCTGCACACCAGTGTCTCTGTACACCAGTGTCTCTCTGTACACCAGAGTCTCTGTACACCAGTGTCTCTCTGTACACCAGAGTCTCTCTGTGAACCAGAGTCTCTCTGTACACCAGTGTCTCTGTACACCAGTATCTCTCTGTACACCAGTGTCTCTGTACACCAGAGTCTCTCTGTACAACAGTGTCTCTGTACACCAGTGTCTCTCTGTACACCAGAGTCTCTGTACACCAGTATCTCTCTGTACACCAGTGTCTCTGTACAACAGTGTCTCTCTGCACACCAGTGTCTCTGTACACCGGTGTCTCTCTGTACACCAGAGTCTCTCTGTACAGATAAACCCTGCACCCACACCGGCCCTTTACAGATAAAACCTGCACCCACACCGGCCCTTTACAGATAAAACCTGCACCCACACCGGCCCTTTACAGATAAAACCTGCACCCACACCGGCCCTTTACAGATAAAACCTGCACCCACACCGGCCCTTTACAGATATAACCTGCACCCACACCGGCCCTTTACAGATAAAACCTGCACCCACACCGGCCCTTTACAGATATAACCTGCACCCACACCGGCCCTTTACAGATAAAACCTGCACCCACACCGGCCCTTTACAGATATAACCTGCTCCCACACCGGCCCTTTACAGATAAAACCTGCACCCACACCGGCCCTTTACAGATAAAACCTGCACCCACACCGGCCCTTTACAGATATAACCTGCACCCACACCGGCCCTTTACAGATAAAACCTGCACCCACACCGGCCCTTTACAGATATAACCTGTTCCCACACCGGCCCTTTACAGATAAAACCTGCACCCACACCGGCCCTTTACAGATAAAACCCGCACCCACACCGGCCCTTTACAGATAAAACCTGCACCCACACCGGCCCTTTACAGATAAAACCTGCACCCACACCGGCCCTTTACAGATAAAACCTGCACCCACACTGGCCCTTTACAGATAAAACCTGCACCCACACCTGCCCTTTACAGATATAACCTGCACCCACACCGGCCCTTTACAGATATAACCTACACCCACACCGGCCCTTTACAGATATAACCTGCACCCACACCGGCCCTTTACAAATATAACCTGCACCCACACCGGCCCTTTACAGATAAAACCTGCTCCCACACCGGCCCTTTACAGATATAACCTGCACCCACACCGGCCCTTTACAGATAAAACCTGCACCCACACCGGCCCTTTACAGATAAAACCTGCACCCACACCGGCCCTTTACAGATAAAACCTGCACCCACACCGGCCCTTTACAGATAAAACCTGCACCCACACCGGCCCTTTACAGATATAACCTGCACCCACACCGGCCCTTTACAGATAAAACCTGCACCCACACCGGCCCTTTACAGATAAAACCTGCACCCACACCGGCCCTTTACAGATAAAACCTGCACCCACACCGGCCCTTTACAGATAAAACCTTCACCCACACCGGCCCTTTCAGATAAAACCTTCACCCACACCGGCCCTTTACAGATATAACCTGCACCCACACCGGCCCTTTACAGATAAAACCTTCACCCACACCGGCCCTTTACAGATAAAACCTGCACCCACACCGGCCCTTTACAGATAAAACCTTCACCCACACCGGCCCTTTCAGATAAAACCTTCACCCACACCGGCCCTTTACAGATATAACCTGCACCCACACCGGCCCTTTACAGATAAAACCTTCACCCACACCGGCCCTTTACAGATATAATCTGCACCCACACCGGCCCTTTACAGATATAACCTGCTCCCACACCGGCCCTTTACAGATAAAGCCTGCACCCACACCGGCCTTTTACAGATATAACCTGCTCCCACACCGGCCCTTTACAGATAAAACCTGCACCCACACCGGCCCTTTACAGATATAACCTGCACCCACACCGGCCCTTTACAGATAAAACCTGCACCCACACCGGCCCTTTACAGATAAAACCTGCTCCCACACCGGCCCTTTACAGATATAACCTGCACCCACACCGGCCCTTTACAGATAAAACCCGCACCCACACCGGCCCTTTACAGATAAAACCTGCACCCACACCGGCCCTTTACAGATAAAACCCGCACCCACACCGGCCCTTTACAGATAAAACCTGCACCCACACCGGCCCTTTACAGATAAAACCTGCACCCACACCGGCCCTTTACAGATATAACCTGCACCCACACCGGCCCTTTACAGATAAAACCTTCACCCACACCGGCCCTTTACAGATATAACCTGCACCCACACCGGCCCTTTACAGAGACAACCTTCACCCACACCGGCCCTTTACAGATAAAACCTGCACCAACACCGGCCCTTTACAGATAAAACCTGCACCCACACCAGCCCTTTACAGATAAACCCTGCACCAACACCGGCCCTTTACAGATATAACCTGCACCCACACCGGCCCTTTTCAAATAAGATTGGCTTTATATGGATCTATTTTTCTTTTTACAGCAGTGATACTCCTGGTCCTGGAGAAACAGTCTCCTGGTTTTTGTTTTTAAAGATCAGTGACTAATTCAGACCCAAGAAGCCAGGAGACCTGAGTTCACTGTGTAATCATCTGCTTTAACTGATCAATTGCTGTGCTACTCAAGTGCTGAGTAACTACAAATCCCAGCAGCCCATGCGGCTCTCCAGGACCACGGGTGAGGACCACTGGCTCACTCCTCACATTTAAACTCCCATCCATGCTCACTTTCCTTCCTCACTCTCCCCATATTAGATGAACTATTTGCTTTATGAATGTCTCAAATATAAACTCAATTGTATGATTAGTTACTTGACTGTGCTGTTGGAGGGACTTTGGGGACCCCTGGAGGATAAGTGGATAACCATTGAAATACATTACATTGCATTGCTTTCGTCATTTGGCAGATGCTATTATCCAAAGCGACATATAATAAGTGCATATTGAAGGTCATTGAAGCGACTACAACGCAGATCCGACAAAGTACAACTTTCTCATAACGTAGGAGCTATCCCTAGTAACGAACATTGAATATAGTACACAGTCCGCTACTCATTCTGAACTATAAAATGAAAAAAAAAAACACAAGTTAAATAGGAAACAGGAAACAAGTACTATGGAATTGGTCCTAGATAGGTAGGTTAGTCGAGTCTGAAAAAGTGCGTCTTCAGACCACGATGGAAAACAGGCAGTGTTTGAGCCGGGCGTATAGGAGTGGGGAGTTTGGGAGCTAGGGAGGAATTATTTTTTAATTGGACCGCACTTGCACCAGCAGACCATTGACAAATGAGTTTATACAAAACTTTCCGTTAAATTGCATAAGATACCAAACAAGCTCCAAACAACATCTCAATTTTTATTCTTGCAAAAGAGCAAACTAGAAAATTATTGACAATCAATTTATTGACGACACTTTAAAATACCTCATGAGCAGGAATGGGGAATGTTACAAAATAGGTTACCTCCCAATCAAATATAGGCCATTAATATCAATCGATCAATCAAAACGGTGGATGCATGGATTGCTTTGCAGGTGGCACAGAAGTATAGAATATAGGAGGCGGCGAGCTATGGGGGGCCAACAGTGCCAAAACTCTGTCGTCTGCGAGTGCGACTGCGACTGTGAATGCAATTGCCTTATACTGTGCGCTTTAATTGGTCACAACATCTCACTCGCAGGTTTACTCGTGTCACTCATACGCACTTGCACTGGCATTCGCATTCGCACTGGCACTCGCAGTCGCACTGGCACTCGCAGTCGCACTGGCACTCGCAGTCGCATTCGCACTGGCACTCGCAGTCGCACTCGCACTCGCATTCGCACTGGCACTTGCAGTCGCAATGGCACTCGCAGTCGCATTCGCACTCGCATTCGCACTGGCACTCGCAGTCGCATTCGCATTCGCACTGGCACTCGCAGGTGTATTCGCATTCGCACTGGCACTCGCAGGTGTATTCGCATTCGCACTGGCACTCGCAGTCGCATTCGCACTGGCACTCGCAGTCGCATTCGCAGTCGCAGTCGCACTGGCACTCGCAGTCGCATTCGCATTCGCACTGGCACTCGCAGTCGCATTCGCAGTGGCACTCGCAGGTGTATTCGCATTCGCACTGGCACTCGCAGTTGCATTCGCACTGGCACTCGCAGTCGCATTCGCACTCGCAGTCGCATTCGCACTGGCACTCGCATTCGCACTCGCATTCGCAGTTGCACTGGCACTCGCAGTCGCATTCGCACTCGCAGTCGCATTCGCACTGACACTGGCACTCGCAGTCGCATTCGCACTGGCACTCGCACTCGCAGTCGCACTCGCATTCGCAGTCGCACTGGCACTCGCAGTCGCATTCGCACTCGCATTCGCACTGGCACTCGCATTCGCAATGGCACTCGCATTCGCACTGGCACTCGCAGTCGCATTCGCACTTTTATGAGTGTAGTTAGTAGCCTAGGCTACTAGCTAATTGTTAGCTTGCTGATATAGCTAGCATGCCAGACGGTTAGGTAACGTTAAGAAGATCAGTATAGGCTACTTTGCTGAATAAAATACAGTAGGCCTAGACTATATGGTTAGGCTACTGAATCAGTTCATTAACCTTAGCTAAATAGTTCGCAAGTTTGATCTTTGATCAGCTCGGGTAGCGTAGGCTACTATAGCCTATCTGATCAGCTAAATTAGGCTAAATATAGGCCTATTATTTTTTATTAAAAGACGAAGATTTTGTTTTCCTGTCAGGTTGAACGTATTATGGATTTCCTTGTAGTGTGTCAACAATGTCACATTCGAAGAATTTGACGTGGTTTATGAAAAGCTTGCATGAGTTCACCATTTAGCTACTGAAATTATAATGCTGGTTAATGCTTTTATGGCTCCCGTGCCGAAATTTGACTGCCTGTCAGAATTTGACAGACCCTCGCGTGCACGCGCGCCCACTCTGCATTATTACTTTCTTTGCGACTGTGTTCCTTCTCCTTTCGCGATTTCCGACTAATATCTTCCTTCTTTCGGTGCATGATCAAGCCATTCTGTGTCACTGTCCGTACAGATAGCCTACTCTTTTTCTCATTAGAAATGCTCGATTTTCGTGGAGTTCTGACATAGACCTAATTTAAGCAGCATAGCTACTTTGCAAGAATCAGCCTAGCCTACGTTAAAAGCGGATAAAATCCATGTAAATTAGGCTATCGTTTTTAAAAAAAAAAAACGGCGTTAACGTAGGCTAGTGGAACATAAAAGAATCGCAGTTTGACAGCTAGTCTACAAGATCTGGGAATAGCCTACGATTCTTCGTTAAGTTCAATGTAGACATAATGTCCAGGACAGCATTATGCTGTGGTGACACATCTGGTCCTCTACTGTAGCCTACACCCTCAAAATGTTTTGTTCATACAGTGAGCACCATAATTCATTGGACAGTGACACATTTTTTGTTATTTTGGTTCTATAGTCTACTCTCGCACTTTGAGTTTGAAAGGATACAATGACAATGAGTTTGAAGTGCAGAGTGTCAGCTGAGGGTTTTTTCATCCATATCGGATGAACCGTTTATAAATTATAGAACCTTTTGTAGGCCTACATAGCCCCCCCCCCATTTTCGGGCATCAAAAAATATTGGTCAGTTTAACATAATGTAGAATAAAGTAATAATTTTGTCAATAATTCCTGATGCCTGTGACCCAACAATATCAAAAGACTCTTGATATCTTATGTTCTGGTACTCCTACAAGCGATACTAGGCTATCACCTCTCTGCATTTGAACGGGTCTCTATGGGAATTGGGGGGTTGGACTAGATTTAGCTGTAAATTAGTACACTGGAACAGTATGGTTGGCTAAATGGCTCTAAGTCATCAAGGGTCTGACGTATCAAACAAGCCTCAAACCATCTGCTGCCAGATATGCAGTAGCCTAGTTATGGATGGATAACTTGAAGGGTTGTTTCTCCGGGCAAATATTCCTAAAACAAACTGCGATTGTTTTATGTTTCACTAGCCTACGTTAATGCAGTTTTAAAAATAAACTATAGCCTACTTTACATGCATGTTATCTGCTTTAAACGTAAGGCCTAGGCTGATTCTTGCAAAGTATGCTGCTTAAATTAGGTCTATGTCAGAACTCCACGAAAATCGAGCATTTCAAATGAGAAAAAGAGTAGGCTATCTGTACGGACAGTGACACAGAATGGCTTGATCATGCACCGAAAGAAGGAAGATATTAGTCGGAAATCGCGAAAGGAGAAGAACACAGTCGCAAAGAAAGTAATAATGCAGAGTGGGCGCGCGTGCACGCGAGGGTCTGTCAAATTCAGACAGGCAGTCAAATTTCGGCACGGGAGCCATAAAAGCATTAACCAGCATTATAATTTCAGTAGCTAAATGGTGAACTCATGCAAGCTTTTCATAAACCACGTCAAATTCTTCGAATGTGACATTGTTGACACACTACAAGGAAATCCATAATACGTTCAACCTGACAGGAAAACAAAATCTTCGTCTTTTAATAAAAAATAATAGGCCTATATTTAGCCTAATTTAGCTGATCAGATAGCTAGATAGGCTATAGTAGCCTACGCTACCCGAGCTGATCAAAGATCAAACTTGCGAACTATTTAGCTAAGGTTAATGAACTGATTCAGTAGCCTAACCATATAGTCTACTGTATTTTATTCAGCAAAGTAGCCTATACTGATCTTCTTAACGTTACCTAACCGTCTGGCATGCTAGCTATATCAGCAAGCTAACAATTAGTAGCCTAGGCTACTAACTACACTCATAAAAGTGCGAATGCGACTGCGAGTGCCAGTGCCAGTGCGAATGCGAGTGCCATTGCGAATGCGACTGCGAGTGCCAGTGCCAGTGCGACTGCGAGTGCGAATGCGACTGCGAGTGCGACTGCGAGTGCCAGTGCGACTGCGAATGCGAGTGCGAGTGCGAATGTGAATGCGACTGCGAGTGCCAGTGCGAATGCGACTGCGAGTGCGAATGCGACTGCCAGTGCGAATGCGAGTGCCAGTGCAAGTGCTAGTGCGTATGAGTGACACGAGTAAACCTGCGAGTGAGATGTTGTGACCAATTAAAGCGCACAGTATAAGGCAATTGCATTCACAGTCGCAGTCGCACTCGCAGACGACAGAGTTTTGGCACTGTTGGCCCCCCATAGCGAGCAACCTGTATTGAGTATGAAATCCAAACAAAATGTAGCTAGCCTATTTGTATTATTGCCCATGTAAGTTTGCACTGGCTCGTGTGCTGGATACTTGCTGAACTGCAACGAGCTGAGCTAGTTATCGTTAACTATCCTGAACTAATAATTATAATACTGCATCCTAGTAGGCGAATGAAACGATTCACTGGAGATCGTTTTAAATCGATTTTAAACCACAAAATCAATGTTATTTCCTCATTTATTCAACATTTCAGTCATGCAATAAAAAAACTTTTAAACGATCTCTTATAGGCTTCTTGGGTGCCGCTTTCTCTATTTTTTGGATTTCCCCGGGAGATACACAAGGGTTAAATTTAAACTGCCGAAATGGGAATCTTGGGGTTACGGAAAAGTATTTTGGGCAATTTCACTACCCGATGTCTTCACTACCACAAGTCATTGGGCCAGATTCAGAGTTGAGATAAGCACGCGCAAATGGGACTTACTCCCGAAATTCCGCGGAGCTGAAGCTATTTGTGATTCAGACATTTGACTTATTCGCTGTTTTAAGCGTCTCTCCAGTATATACGCGGCATTATGCGGGCGGGGTGGAGATTTAATGAAAATGAGACGTATCTGCAAATTCAAGATACGCGTTTTCACTTAATCCGCCAATAGATTATTATGAAAAATACAGCATCTTTCGCATGAATGGATATTAGAATGAGTGCATGATATTTGAACATAATATTGGTCATATTTTCTTTTGAATAGCTAACTTGCAATTATCAGAGAGCTGTCATAAAAAGAAAAATATGTAAAAGTTGGCTATGATTGACCATCTGGTATATCATACCAGACACATATTAGATGGATGAATTGATAGACAGTGTCTGGATCATATTCGCTTTGACAGAGAGACGTTTTGTTAGCACAGCTTCTCCAAAATTATTAAGTTGAAGACGTCACATTAGGCTATTGTGTTCAACCACCGTAGGCTATACATGACTTTATAAGATCGTTAAAAAAGATTCGATTTTAAAATTTTTTTTTTTCCAGTAAATCCAACGATTTATTTGTTTACCTAATAATATTGCGTGCAACCACTTTGGTTTTCTCTTTGGTTATTTATTGTGATTGTGTGACGGGTATATCCCAGTCATCATTAGAAGCTATGATCATTTTATCAATGCGATGTATTAATACGTTCACTGCATGCTTATACCCCGTCACGCAAGAGCAACTACGATGCGCAAAGGCAGGATTTTCCTAAAGGCAAATGCGGTTATTAAAGGCACTGTCACTGACACGTTGAAAACGCATAACCCCACAAACATTTTTTTCGTAAATACCTGGCAAAGCGGGGGGCAGGTACAAGAAACAGGTAATTAGAATATCATGCCCTGTACCGCCCACATTTTGAGATGAGCACCTGCGCAAGTTACAATACGGTGTAAGTCAGCTGGCGTTAAATCCGCGTAGGAGAGGCACTTAAGCGCCTGACTTAAGTTGGCCAGCTCTGAATCTGGCCCATTGTGTTTAGGAACAGGCTCAGCACCCACTCCGGGGGGCATCAGTGTCAGGGATGATCATTTTGCTCCCAGCTTTGCACAGCGCCTTCATCTTGATCAGGGGAAAGTTCTTGGACGTTTAGATACATTTTCCTGCATGGAAGGGCTGTGGAGTGCTGATGCCATCTGGATGGCAGCCAAACACGTTAAGGCATCAACCTGGTGGAAGAGACTGAAGCTCTGTCCCCTGATGCCTCCAACATCAGCTGCATCCCAGTCACGCT
>CM056389.1:4946336-4966367 GCA_029718625.1 Synaphobranchus kaupii
GCTCCTTCAGCACCAAAAGGGGTTTTGTTTATTTGCATTGATTGCGTTTTTTTACCGTGGAATTTTTAATACATCTGGTCACACAATATGCTGTTTTAAAGTGTTAAAACTCACAAAACTGTTTTATGAACCCAATGTTATCGCAACAGTGGTTCTTTATTTTTTAACATGATACGATCTCGGTATTGGTGTCCTTATCCCGGCAAAAATGTTTTAAATCTTGTAGGCAAGAAATAGAGCTGGCACGATACTGCTTTTTTCCTTTCCACATGAATTAGTGAAATCAGTCTTACTGCAACGTTAACTGCCATAAAATAACAAGAAACTTTGAACGTTATAAAATGTTTAATTGGTTCCTAAATAAGCATAGTGAATGCATTAATTAATGTAGTAGTCTATTCTTTATAGATGCCGTAGTTAATATGTCTATCTTTAGTCCAATTTTGTCCCTAAGGCTAATCAACTTTGTCTTTGTAGGATTTCTGGTCCGCATGGAAATCAATAATTCTCTATTGAAACACGGAGACAGTGAACAACTGTTTATTAACAGTAGAAATTTACAAATGTAGAAACAAAAACAGAAACAATAGGCTTAATAAAAAATAGGCTACAACATGTCAGCCAAAATTAGCTGGAACATTATTTGCAATTAGGCTATTTACCGGCAGCTTTGCATCTGCAATAAACCGTAAAACAATTCAAACTTGCTGCTTTTTTCTCATTTAAATTTTTCTCTCCCTCGGTCTGACTAAAGGCCATTGCCAAAGTGAGTCCTCCTATGTGACTGACTTATTCCTCGCTAAAAAAATACCAACGTTTTTCTTTTTTGGGCTTGAAAGATGCCCTCAACGGAGTGACAACAGCCCCGCTGTACTGAATACAACTTGCTATTTTACTGCCCTGCAGTGCTGGAGAGCACTTGTTTAACGGGGCTTGTTTAAAGCTGTAGCTTAGTTTATCATTTCAGACAAACATGAATAGCCTACTGTAATTGGGACTAGGGGCACCGTGGATAGGGATATTCTTGCCACTTAATTTCATGATCGATAGACAATTAGTTTCATATTAGCTTGTTAAAAAATTTGTCACAGATGTATTTTTTTTTGGATTAAAATGACATGGTTATTTAACTCACCACAACTAAGCTTTGTTGGGGCATTTTGAGTGTTTCTGAGGTGCGCAGTAAGATTTGTGGTGTTATACTCTCGTAACATTCTTTTTTACCCCGCATAGCCAACACACAGCCTCGTCCAAATTTTTTGGATTAACATTGTCGTCTGGCTCAAAGCCAGAATGCTTCCATATGAGCTAATGGCCATAACCAAATAGCCTATACAAGTGTCCGATACTTATTATAACTCCAAGAACAACACTTTTTACCCCCTTATCTTGTTTATGTATAGCCTATGCTGTTGTAACCTATCACAAGTAGCCTATAGCCTACTCAAGCCTATAAAAACTGCACAAAGCAACACTCAAAATGAATCCCCCTATGAATAATGAACTGTCCCAGACAGTGCGTCCCATCCTCCACTCAGGACGTTAGCTTTGCAGATTTGTAGACTATAGCGTTCGGCGCAATTCATCAGATCGCATCACACTTTCAAAAGCAAAAATTTTGACACAAAAAACCAGGCGGTAATGCGGTGACCAGCTCAGCTTTTCAGTGAGCATGACGTGACTCTAAAACCGCGGTATTTCGGTAAGCGTCCCAGCCCTAGCGTGAAAAACAATTGCACTTCCACCGTTTGAGTTTACTTTGTGTCAGTAATACTTCTTCGAGTAATTCTGACTCTTGGAAAACAAACTTACCTTGCAGAAGAGACCAGGATTATGCCTGTAGTCAAAGGGGTTCAAGAACAGTAACCATTTTATTTTGGGGCTTGTGTTGAAAAGGGTGGTGCTTGAGAAGGGCTTTGGGTTAATAACCCAGCCCTGAATGTTACATCACAGTAGATGCCTTCTGAATACGGCCCTCTGCCGTTCCATAGAAAGCGCTGGAAAGAGATGCGCTGCTTTAGTTACGCAGTCTGGCTTATTTATTTTTCAGTGATATTTCATTTTTATAAATGTGTTACTGTTGTGAATTAACTCATAAATTGTCAATTCCATGATGTCGCTGCGAGTTGATTGAACGCTCCATTTTATATTCCAGCATAACAAACACTATTACTATACGGACGGAGCTTGCTTGGTTCTTGCTTGGTTCCTCATCAGTATTTTTATTTATTGAAAAGGTTATTGAAAATGTTTTATTCATATATAATATTAATTTATATAAAATATATAATATATTTTGACAAGCCTCACTGAAGGTTGCAGGAAATCCCCTGTGCTCAGTACAAACTTATTTTAATTGTTACTCTTCGCTGGTAGCCAGGCCTATCTGTGTGCAGGCCTCCATTTTGGATGTAGCCATGAATTTAATGAGCTATCTAACATCATTTGAAAGAAATGTCCGAATAGGTCTAACGTTGGCTTCTGTTTTCCACAAACTTTAAAATGGAAAATGACTTCACTGTCAAGGAACCTTTTTTTAATACAGCAATGTAAGGTTTAATTTGGAATTGAAGGTGGCATAAAGATGTTACTTTTTTTGTTGTTGCTATGTTCACATTTTGGCAAGCTAACGTATTTAATTACATATTAACATTAAATATTAATTTGTTACAGGCCCGGAGCTATAGGGGTGCATTGCTGGTGTACGGCAGTGAACACCTAGTTGTCTCCGTAAATCTACATAGTATTTTAAAGTTTTTTTTTTTTCCGTTTTTGTTTTGCTTGCAATGGTAAATACGTGTGTGTAAAATAATATTGGAGATCTTGTAGCCTAGCTTTGAGAAGGACTGTAATATCCAATGTCAGTATTGACTATTAAAAATATTGCCCGCCAGACGCGCTGACTAACCGGTGTAGCGTACAATTTTTCCCACCGTATAATTCTTATTACTTCCGGGTCAGTTGCTTGACTACGTCTCGCTAGCTACTAGCACCTAGCACTGAACTGGGTCGATTATCCGCTATGTTAGCCAGTAATCTACAAGTGGTTCGATAATTTCCAATGTATTTGTTTAATTGGCCTGTAAATAAACATTATAAGCTAGTTCTACACTCGCATTAATGCTATGTAGGGTAGCACAAATGCTATCGGACCACGGATAGGTTCAAAAAGATAGCTCGTCTTTATTGTTTGCGCCAAAGTTCTAGCTAGCTAGTAATACATGCGGGCATCGACGACAATGTGCGAGAACTCATTCTCCACACTGACCAATGTATTCAGCCAACACAGAAGAAGCATGTTGCATACACGGAAAGCCCAGCTGATTCCGCTCCCATTCGAGAAGGACATTACACGACAATTTTCCGATGAATGGAAGGAGAGGCTGTGAGATTCAGTTAAACATCAAGGCAATTGCAGCTCTACTGAGTCAAGGTAAGCTGACGGATGCTGTTCTCTGCACGTGTAACGTTACTTCTGTTGAAAAGCTGGACAACTTGCCTATTATTAATTAGCTGGTTTAGTATAAAATAATCCGGGTCCCGCATAGCCTATTATTGACAGCATCCTATTTGTATTTAGCTGGCTTGCTGGCTATATGGTAAAGTGATTGTTGAGATGTGTCCGCTTTTTTGAGCTCTGTTGTTGTGGTGTAGTAGCGCACTCTTGTGGCACGGTGACGTTAGCCGTCTTAAGAACCTATACGGACGGGATACGTTTTCAGGACAGACAATGTCTGGAAAGTAATTATCACAGGACGTCTGTAATGATAATGGGCGATTCGGGCGTATCTCCGTAATCAGTGTCTAGAAATGTAGAGATTGGAGTGTCTACTCCATGTTGTCGTCACACCGAAAATGTTCCCCGTCATACAACGTTACACATCCTCTCTTCAATGCAAAATGATTGCTTCTGGTAGAAAATCGTTGGCAGGGAGCAATTGAAAAGCAGGCGCCAAAAAATAAATAATAATCCACGTGGAGACAATGTTGACATTGCAAACTGTCAACAAAAAGCGTGAGGAATCCTGCATTACATCTCTATTAACGGTCAATTGAGAAAAGTAGTAAACTCTTAGGCCAGATCATAACACGTATGTAAGGTTATACCACATATCGACGTTTAATACATTGTGTGTGTGTCGTGGAGACTATCTGCTAGAATGATATTTTAATGCCCGTCGAACATTTAAAAAAACTTCATTAAATCACGCACGACAATTAAACCTGCTGACTGTGCTAAATTAGAAGCAGCAGCAGCAAAGTAGGAGCGCCTCAGCGCGGTTAGTGCCTCCTCATCTGCCGTAGTTGGGCTACTGGAATGACGCATGAAAAAACTACAGTAACACCAACGGGTGTGATTGGTGGAGATTATTTTTTTTATGCACCCTCAGATGCATCGTGGGATCTTTACATGACCAAACTATAAAAAAATGCCCATATAGACACAATCGAGCTCTGAATTCCTTACCATACTATCTAATTTAACATTGTTCAATTGTCGGGTTTGTTACATGGAGCCCAAATCTTCCATACCGTCACCGTACATTGTGTTTCCCAGATGGGCTCGCCCGACTCAAGCCGTCGTCCGGTATCGCTTCTCGGCCTTTTGGCTAAGATCAAGTGTAGTATCTGTTCTTATCAGTTTAATATCTGATACGTCCCCTATCTGGGGACCATATATTAAATTGATTTTTGGAACAGGGAGATGGAATAGGGGCTTGCTCCGTCCACTCCACGCATCGACCTGGTATTGCAGTACATCCAGGAACGGTGCACTCCCCACCTGGGGAAAACGTGTGGTTTGAAAGTAGGAGATGTTCTTGCATGTATATTTACACGTGGTTTGTAATTGGAAACGCTGCTTCTGTGTCTATTATATGGATGGATGAGGTGTGAGTGGGTACTTCAGGAACCATGGACATAGTATTCTGTACATATCACACTTCTTTAATGTGAGCCCATTCCAGACTTCCTAGCAGGATACATTCTTTGTGTCCAGCCTTTATTTCATCTAGAAATTCGAAGCATTCTAAAATGAGATGGGTGAAAACGTTTCAATGTACTTACTATTAATATTTATTGGAATGCTTTAAGCCGACATGCAGGGTGTCTTTAGCCCCGTTTGTGTTGAGCTCCCTCTTGTGGTGAAAGTGTGAACTGTAGAATAATGATTGGGAAACTGGGCTTGGAACTGGATGGATGTGGGTTCGATTCCCAGCTGAGGCACTGCTGTTATACTCTTCAGGTTGAGGAACTTTAACCTGCTTCAGTGAATACCCAGCTGTATGAATGGATTGTATGTGAACATATTGTATAACATTTGATACTGTATTACATCCATGCTCATTGTTTCTTACAAAATATTTTCTTTTTAATATCTCTTCCCCTCATACAGAATGAGTTCTATACTGTGTGTTACATCCATTGCTTACCAACATGTACCCAGTATATTTATCTTACAAACAGCACTTTGTTACTGCAAGCAATTTATCCACAAATCAACAATTATATTGTTTTACTAGGCATGATAATTTGATGTGGGATATATTGTGTGTGATTGACGTGTGCGTTATAATGTTGTGTAAAGTGATGTGGGATATATTGTGTGTGATTGACGTGTGTGTTATAATGTTGTGTAAAGTGATGTGGGATATATTGTGTGTGATTAATCTGTGATGATGTGTGAAATGATGTGGGATAATGATGTGTAAAATGACATAATAAAGGGCAGATGGGGCCATGCATTACTCCTCAAGCTTAGTCAGCTGATCATGCTGCTCATCTCTGAAACAGTTA
Organism: Synaphobranchus kaupii; assembly: GCA_029718625.1. NCBI lineage: Eukaryota > Metazoa > Chordata > Actinopteri > Anguilliformes > Synaphobranchidae > Synaphobranchus > Synaphobranchus kaupii. Next base: position 4,952,133 of record CM056389.1, read on the forward strand.
ATGCAGGTTTATTTCAGACACTGATCATACTGTTTATCTCTGAAACAGTTAATGCAGGTTCATTTCTGACACTGATCATGCTGCTCATCTCTGAAACAGTTAATGCAGGTTCATTTCTGACACTGATCATGCTGCTCATCTCTGAAACAGTTAATGCAGGTTTATTTTACATTACATTACATTTATTTAGCAGACGCTTTTATCCAAAGCGACGTACAGTAAGTGCGTACAGAGACATCATCATCATTACAGAACAGACAAGGCAAGGCACATCCTTTGCATAATGTAGCAGCTATCCCTAGCAATGAACGTTGACTGTAGTTCACAGTAAGCTGTGGGCAAATCAGCAACACCACACTTTCATTCCAAATACTATTATAAACTATACTATTATAAACCATTCCAAATACTATTATAAACTATGCTATTATAAACCATTCCAAATACTATTATAAACTATACTATTATAAATCATTCCAAATACCATTATAAACTGCTATTATAAACCATTCCAAATACTATTATAAACTATAATAAACAGACAGGAAAACACAGGGAACAGGGAACTGATATTCCTAGGTGAGGATATCAGTCAAGGTGGAGTCTGAAGAGGTGTGTCTTCAGGCCTCGACGGAATGCAGGCAGGGTTGGAGTAGAACGTAGGGGAATGGGAAGTTCATTCCACCACTGAGGTGTTAATGTGGAAAAACTCCGCAGTCGGGACAAGCGAGAGCCTTTGACACGGAGGGGGGGAAGTGCCAGTCGCCCTGCTGTAGAAGAGCGAAGTGGTCGAGCAGGAACATAGTTCTGGATTAAGTCCTGCAGGTAGGCGGGGCCTGTCCTATTTGCTGCAGTGTAGGCCAGGGTCAGAACTTTGAACCTGATCCTGGCTGCAACTGGCAGCCAGTGGAGAGACCTCAGCAGGGGGGTTACGTGGGAAAATTTCGGGAGGTTGAACACAAGCCGGGCAGCTGCATTCTGGATGAGTTGAAGAGGCAGAATGGCGCAGGCCGGTAGGCTTGCGAGCAGGGAGTTGCAGTAGTCCAGGCGTGAGGTGACCATGGTCTGGACAAGAAGCTGGGTGGAGTAGGTGGTCAGGTACGGTCGAATCCTCCTGATGTTGTACAGGAGGAACCTGCAGGACCGTGCCGTCGCCCTGATGTGCTCTTTGAAGTCCAGCCGGTCGTCCAGGACCACCCCCAGGTTCCTTGCAGAGCGGGAGGCGGCCACCACGGTCCCATCAACAGTGATGGAGAGGTCATGTAGTGGGGAGGTCTTGTACGGCATGAAGAGGAGCTCCGTCTTGTCAAGGTTGAGCTTCAGGTGATGGGTAGCCATCCACTCAGAGATGTCAGTCAGACAAGCAGATATCCTCTCCTTAACCTGTGGGGTAGAGGGAGGGAAAGAGAGGAAGAGTTGAGTATCGTCAGCATAGCTATGGTATGAGAAGCCATGTGAATGGATTACTGAGCCAAGAGACTTAGTATACATAGAGAACAGCAGAGGACCCAGTACAGATCCCTGCGGGACTCCTGTAGACAGGGGACGGGGAGCAGAGACGGAACCCTTCCAGGAGACTTGGTAGGATCTATCAGTGAGGTACGATACAAACCAAGAGAGGGCAGTTCCAGAAATGCCCATCTCAGCGAGTGTGGAGATCAGGAGTTTGTGGTTGACCGTGTCGAATGCCGCAGACAGGTCAAGGAGAATCAGAACAGAGGAGAGGGAGGAGGCTCTAGCAGTGGCGAGTGCCTCAGTCACAGCCAGGAGAGCAGTTTCGGTGGAATGGCCGGTTCTGAAGCCAGACTGATGCGGGTCAAGCAGGTTGTTCTGGTGGAGAAAAACAGACAGTTGGTTAAGGACAGCACGTTCAAGTGTTTTGGACAGGAAGGGCAAGAGAGATACAGGACGGTAGTTCCTGACATCAGCGGGATCTAAGCTAGGTTTTTTAAGGAGTGGGGTTACACGGGCAGTTTTAAAGGCAGCAGGAACATGGCCACAGATTAGGGAGGTGTTAATAACAGAGGACAGATATGGAAGGAGCTCAGCAGATATAGACTGGAGGACTGCTGAAGGTATGGGGTCTAGTGGACAGGTGGTTGCGCGCTGGCGCGTCACCAGCTCGAGCACATCGGAGTCCTTCAGAGTCTTGAAGGACGACAGTGTAGCGATGGGTTCAGTATGGGGGATGTGGGTTGTCACCGGATGCGTGAAGGAGTTCCGGATCGCAGCCACCTTCCCCTCAAAGTGGGTCAGGAAGTCATCTGCAGAGAGGGAGGAGGGTGAAGGGGGTGGAGGGGGGGTGAGCAGGGAGGAGAAGGTGGAAAAGAGTTTACGTGGGTTAGATAGACATGTATCAATTTTCGACTGGAAAAATGAAGTTTTAGCTGATGTAGTTGCAGCTGTGAAGGCTGCCAGCAGAGTGTGGTAGGAGGCCAGGTCATCTGGGGATCTGGATTTCCTCCACTTTCTCTCAGCGGCTCGTAGCATGGTTCTGCTGGATCTGAGAGAATCCGTCAGCCACGGGGAAGGGGGTGATAGTCGGGCTGGTTTGGAGACAAGAGGGCATAGTTTGTTGAGAGACTGAGAGAGGCATGAGTTAAACACAGAGGTGGCGACATCAATGGGCATTTTGGCAAAGGTAGCAGGAGGAGGAAGTGCAGAGAGAGCAGAAGTAGTGAGAGAGGTGTGAGAGAGGGTGCGGAGATTTCTCCTGAACATAACAGCGGGTGGGTTGTTAGCGGATTTGAGGGAGAGTGGGCAGGAGAGAGAAAATGAGATAAAGAAATGGTCCGATACGTGGAGGGGGGTCACCGTGAGTTCAGATGTGGCGCAACTCCTGGTGAGTACAAGGTCCAGTTGGTTACCACCATTGTGGGTGGCAGGTGATGGGGACTGAGTGAGGGCAAAGGACTGGAGGAGTGAGGTGACACTGGATAGCTGGGCGCTGTCTGGTTGGAGGTTGAAGTCTCCCAGTAGGATTACTGGGGTACCATCCTCAGGGAAGGAGCTCAGGAGTGTGTCCAGTTCATCCAGGAAAGCGCCGAGCGGACCTGGGGGGCGATAGAGAACAACAATGTTAAGTGCAGATGGGTGAGTTACAGTGACTGCATGAAACTCAAAGGAGGAGATATTCAGGCAGGGTACAGTGGGAATAGAGAATTTCCAGGACGTGGAAATGAGCAAACCAGTACCCCCGCCTCTGCCTGAGGCCCTGGGGGTGTGGGAGAAGGAGTAGCCAGCAGACAGAGCAGCTGGAGTGGCTGTGTTATCTGGAGTGATCCAGGTCTCAGTGAGAGCCAGGAAGTGGAGGGACTTCAACTTGGCATATGCAGTGATGAAGTCAGCTTTCTGGACGGCTGACCGGCAGTTCCATAGTCCACCCACCACTGAGAGTTCCTTATGAGAGGACAGCGGTGGGTAGACCAGGTTAGCCGGACAGCGTCTGCGGTGGTTGGGCCTCCAGGAGCGAGGCATGGAGCACAGAGGAATGGGGGTTAGACACATGGTAGGAGGTGAGAAGACAGGTTAGGTGGGGGAGGATCATTACAGACTGTTCAAATTACCGACGAGGCTGCCGTCTTCACGACAGCCTCTACTTTAATTTATAGAGTTGGCTAATTTCTCGATTGCACTCAGCTGCTTGCAGGGCTAATTCACTCAGGTGAATCTATTTGCGATTAGCAACACAAAACACTAGCAATTTACTAGACCTAGGAACACAAAGCAAGTAAACAAGTGGTCGGTAATGCTGCAATTTACATTAACTAAACCGTGACTACACTACAAACGGTTCAATCAGCTAACGCACAGCTGAACCAAATGAAAAAGACGATACTTAATCCTATCCGACGGTAGATTGACGACGCGGGTCTGCTTGCACTCTGAACTAGGAATGCAAAACACGCTATTTATTCACTCAGGTGAATCTATTTGCGATTAGCAACACAAAACACTAGCAATTTACTAGACCTAGGAACACAAAGCAAGTAAACAAGTGGTCGGTAATGCTGCAATTTACATTAACTAAACCGTGACTACACTACAAACGGTTCAATCAGCTAACGCACAGCTGAACCAAATGAAAAAGACGATACTTAATCCTATCCGACGGTAGATTGACGACGCGGGTCTGCTTGCACTCTGAACTAGGAATGCAAAACACGCTATTTATTCACTCAGGTGAATCTATTTGCGATTAGCAACACAAAACACTAGCAATTTACTAGACCTAGGAACACAAAGCAAGTAAACAAGTGGTCGGTAATGCTGCAATTTACATTAACTAAACCGTGACTACACTACAAACGGTTCAATCAGCTAACGCACAGCTGAACCAAATGAAAAAGACGATACTTAATCCTATCCGACGGTAGATTGACGACGCGGGTCTGCTTGCACTCTGAACTAGGAATGCAAAACACGCTATTTATTCACTCAGGTGAATCTATTTGCGATTAGCAACACAAAACACTAGCAATTTACTAGACCTAGGAACACAAAGCAAGTAAACAAGTGGTCGGTAATGCTGCAATTTACATTAACTAAACCGTGACTACACTTATTTCTGACACTGATCATGCTGCTCATCTCTGAAACAGTTAATGCAGGTTTATTTCTGACACTGATCATGCTGCTCATCTCTGAAACGGTTAATGCAGGTTTATTTCTGACACTGATCATGCCGCTCATCTCTGAAACAGTTAATGCAGGACACTGAAATGATGTTGAATGATTCTGTATCATATAACTCGCATGATCTTTCTTATCCTGTCCTCCCCAGCACAAGACCACGGTCACAATATACTCCATGTTGCTCTCCAACACGCCGCAATCCTGTGATAAAGCAAAGGGTATGAAGAAGTCACTGAGGAGATCACAGTAAAAAAGTAAGCATTTAGATGGGCTACTTGTCAAATGTACCTTTTCCTGAACATCAACTCAACTTGTGTGATAATTGTTAGTCTGGACAGTATCCTAAAGCTTGTATGTGTAAAAAATGTGTTGACATACGCTTTTGAAAAAGTAACTACATCAAGCTTTTTAACTTATATATTTCCATTCACTTCTATAGGGCAGCTAAAACATTCTCAAAATGACACTTCTAGCACATATGCGAACGCAAACAAAGCAGATTTTGTCGATACAAAGAATAACCAGTCCTCTTAAATATTTTTCTTTTGTGTAATTAAAATTATTTATAAAAGTGCTATTTTCTATCTTGTTGGCAAGCTACCAGAAAAGACTAACAAAATGTCGGCAGGTCAGTTTGTTTACTTCCAGGAACGCTTGCTTCTGTGGAAATTTGGACTACTGAGTGGTTTCTGGCGCAAGAACATACATACCGGATCTACGTTCCAAATTAAATACGAAAAAGCCAGGAAAGGGCCATTTAATTTTCTCAAAAAAATGCGTAAGAGGACTGGTTATTGTTTGTATTGACAGAATCCACTTCGTTCGTGTTCGTTTCCATGCTAGAAGTGTCATTTTGAGACCGTTTTAGCTGCCTTATAGAAGTGAATGGAGAGCGACAAATACCCTATTCTGTATTATCAACCCAGGGGAGCACAGAGCAACTAACAAACATATTTTGCCACTATTTGCATATCATGACCAGGTAACTACACAACCCAAAGTTGTGGTGTCATACTCTCATAATATTCTTTTTTACCCTGCATACCCGACACACAGCCTCGTCCAAATTTTTTGGAATAACATTGTCGCCTGGCTCGAAGCCAGAATGCTTCCATATGAGCTAATGGCCATAACCAAATAGCCTATACAAGTGTCCGATACTTATTATAACTCCCAAGAACAACACTTTTTACCCCCTTATCTTGTTTATGTATAGCCTATGCTGTTGTAACCTATCACAAGTAGCCCATAGCCTACTTAAGCCTATAAAAACTCCACAAAGCAACACACTCAAAATTAATCCCCCTATGAATAATGAACTGTCCCAGACAGTGCGTCCCCTCCTGAAATAAGTTAAAATCGTTGGTGGCGCCACAGTCAGTTTGTGTGTTGTAGCCTACCTGTCACGTAGAAGTCTTAGGCTACTAATTACGGATTTGCTGTAGCTACTCCCTGTAACGTTATGCAGGCTGAAAATGTCACTGCTCTGTGGTTTTTTCGAGTTTGAGTTTGTATCCAGTTAACATTTCGACGCTTCAGCTGCTGCTGAAATGACTGGCTTTCGGCCTTTTCCTAAAGTGAAACGAGTTCATGTTGTCCACCATCTTAACAAACTAGTTATTTTTCCCGTGCCGAATATTTGAGTCTTGGTTGGTAGCTCAATTGTGACGTTCGCTACCGAATTGTGTAAAGTTAGCGCGATAGCTACATACCCGATGCAACAACAACGGGGGAGTCTGTTCGAAATTAGCAGGCGGAACCGCATATAACCAAGCGTGTTATACATTGTGTGTCATGGGCAATATCTGATAGAATTGTCTTTATTGGTTTTAAATTTCAGTTCCAATAAAAACATTTCATTACCATCTACAGTTTTTCATTTCACATTTTAAAAACATTCTTTATCGGGGGGGTGTTTTATTTCCCGTCCCTTTTTAATTTTACATTTAAAATTGACTTACAACATTCAAGACACCACAATAAAAAACATCACATTCAGTCGAAATATCACTAAAACAAAAGGAAAAGACTCAAAGACATTGAAATGAAAAGGGAGACATGCGCTCCCGGGTTATTGGGCGGGCAAAAGTTCTCTCTCTTCCTTTGGGATGGAGGGGGGTGGACTAAATGATCAGTTCTTTCCAATGGTCCACCCCCCATTTCTCTCTCGCCAGACACTTGTCCTTCGCGTAATCGACCATAACGCCGTCTTGGAGGAGGTTTTGCGCCCTCCTCCTGAGAGTGACCAGGTCTACTGATGTTTTTTGGTAGACCTTGATGTTCCTCGCCTCCCACAGGACCTGCTTCACGGTGTTGACGATCCTCCACTGACGCTGGAGCTCTGGAGTTCTGCAGCCTCCACGGGGGCCGTAGAGGACACTCTCAGCAGTCAGGGAGGACCTCGGCAGCAACCTGTTACGGGAGACAGAAGAAACAACAAGGCCCCAGACCCGTCTGGCCATGGAGCACTCCCAGAACAGGTGGTAAATGTGTTCTGAGTCAGTGCATCCGTGGGGGCAGCGCTCAGTCAGGGCCAAGTGCCGCTTAAACATAAATGACCTGGTGGGGAGACACGTGGGCAGACATCCAGGCAATGTCCTTTTGCTTATTACTTAAACATTTATGTAGGACATTGGCCCAGATTATAGACGGGTCCAGGGTCGTGCTGCCCCTCTGGAGTGTCATGGTCTCCTTCGATCTTAAATGAGCCATGATTATTTTATAGCTCCACGAGGTCAGCCCGGCCCTGGGCAATCCTGCCCCAAAAGCAAAGTCCCTCAGGGCTCGATATACATATGGGGGGTCCCAGCTGTACGGTATGGTGAGGTCCAGCGCACACAGGCCCATCGTCCTCAGGAAGGGAGTGGCATAGTACCTAGCAAAGGCACCAGAGGCCTTCTCGACCTTCCGAGTGTTCTGGACCAGTGTGGCCAGACCCTGCACCAAAACGATGTTAACAATGTCTGGAACCCCCCTGCCCCCATTCTGCTCTTCCTTGAGGAGGGTAGCTCTTTTCAACTTCTCCATGGTGCTCCCCCAGACAAAGCGAAAGGCCATTCTAGTAATGAGTTTACTAGTGGCCTTGTCTGGGGGAAACACCCTCCTCAAGTAGAGAAAAATGGGAAGGACTATTGCCTTCAGGACCAAGATCTTACCCGTCTGAGTCAGAGGCCGCACGCTCCAGCTCCGGAGTTTGGCCTGGATGTGGCGGAGGGTTGAAGATCTTTATAAAAATCCAGAATGCCAAGATTTAACCTCCAATCAGACCTTAACTATAGAAAAACTGAAAGTATTGGAAACTGCAATAAAAGATAATCAATGTGCTCTTGATTATCCCATTACTATCCAAGAACTAAAACCAAAACTCAAAGCCCTTAAAAATGGAAAGGCCTGTGGAATTGACAGCATCAATTCAGAAATGTTGAAGAACAGCAGTCCTAAACTTCAACTTTCTATTCTAAAACTTTTCAACCTGGTGCTAAAAACCGGATGTTTCCCTGTGATTTGGAATAAAGGTCTCATTACACCCATATTTAAAAACGGAGACAAATTTGACCCTAGCAATTACAGAGGGATCTGTGTTAACAGTAACCTTGGAAAAGTCTTCTGTAGCATACTAAATTCCAGATTATCGACATACCTTATTGAACACAATGCCCTATCAAAACGTCAAATAGGCTTCTTACCCAAACATCAAACATCAGACCATATTTACACTTTACATACCCTTATCAAGAATCACGTCCACAACAAAAACAAAGGAAAGATATTTGCCTGCTTTGTAGATGTAAAAAAGGCTTTTGATTCAATTTGGCACAACGGATTACTTTTTCAACTCCTTCAAAGTGGCATAGGTGGAAAACTATATGACCTAATTAAATCTAAATATTCAGAAAATACATGCTCTGTGAAAATTGGAAACAGAAATACGGAATATTTCAATCAAGGGCGAGGAGTTCATCAGGGCTGCAACTTATCACCTACCCTGTTCAACATATACATTAACAAATTGGCCACTACACTTGAAAACTCTCCTAGTCCTGGCCTAGATTTACAAGGAAAAGAAATCAAATTCCTCATGTATGCAGATGATCTAGTCTTGATGTCCCCTACAGAACACGGGTTACAACAGAACCTAGAATTGCTAGAGAACTATTGTGAAGATTGGGCACTGAAAATTAACCTAGAAAAAACCAAGATTATGGTGATCCAAAAAACAGGCCAGATCACAGGGATCCAGATACCAATTCACTATAGGAGAAACCAAATTACAGCACACTATGGAGTACAATTACCTAGGCATAATAATCAGTGCTTCTGGAAGGTTTGACAAAGCTATAAGTGCATTGACAGATAAAGCACGTAGGGTCTATTATAGCATCAGAAGGTCATTAAACAAATTCAATCCTCCAATTAAAATTTGGCTTAAGATATTCAACAATGTCATTCAACCTATTCTTCTATATGGGAGTGAAATATGGGGCCCACCTCTGAATCAAAGACGCACATCATGGGACACAAATCCTATAGAAAAGCTACACCTTGAGTTCTGCAAAGACATCCTCAAGGTTCATAGAAATAGCCCAAACCACGCCTGCAGAGCAGAACTGGGTAAATTCCCTTTGTCCCTCCCCATGATAAAAAGGGCTATCAAATTCCAGGCTCACTTAGCAAAAGCTGATCCTGAATCCTACCAGCACAGAGCATTCATGAGTAACTGCCTCTGCCCAGAGACAGACCCCCTGAAACATATCAAAGATACTTACCATCTTCAAAACAATGACTTCCATACTCTTTCAAAAACAGAACTAAAAATAATGGATAACAAGAACAAAAATAATTACATTGGTAATTGGATGAACGAAATAAACTACATTAATAAATTGGAATGTTATCGATCACTGAACAGAAAATATACATTAGCACAGTACCTTGTTACTATAAAAAATCCCAAAGAGAGACGCACTTTAACAATGTACAGACTCAGTGACCATAATCTGGAAATAGAAAAAGGGCGCCATAGGAAAACGTGGAAGCCCAGAGAGGAGAGAACATGTGAACATTGTGGATCAGGAGAAATAGAGACAGAATTCCACTTTCTCCTCTCCTGCTCCACATATGTTTCTTTAAGAGAAGCTTTCCTATGTAAAGCTAAAAACAAAATAGCATCATATAACAGCAAAACACAAGATGAACAATTACAGATATGTTTGGGAGAAGTACCAGAGTTAATGGAACTTTCTGCACAATATGTGACAGCCTGCCATGAATTAAGAGGGAAAAATAAAATATTAATTAACAATGTAACATAGTCCCAATCTGATCAGTTTTAACAAATTGTATTTTATTATTTTTTTAAAAATTATTTTATTTATTAATTTTTTGTGTACTTATACGTTTGTGTATAATATTTTTGTATATTTTATTTTCACTGTACTTCTTTTAACTTTTGTTTTTGATTATTATTATTTATTGATTTGTTATTATTATTATTATTATTTATTAACTTTATCCACTTATATGTGTAATTAATATAAGAACCACATATCACTCACTGTACCATATGTATATATTAATGAATTATTATTATTATTCTCTATAAATATGTGTTGTATACTGTACTGCTTTGGCACAATGATTGACTCATTCATGCCAATAAAGCCATTTGAACTTGAGAGAGAGAGAGGCTGGTGCGGTTTGAATTCACGTCATTTAAAGCGTTGATAGCTACGTTGCGTTACGTACTACGTTCACTTCTAAATTTGGAGGCGGGGAGAGGGGGTGGGGCAGGCGGGGAGAGAGCGAATATTTAATTCTTTAATCACGCACTGTAACGTTATTGAACTGCATTATTAGTCGGAGATTACGGTTGTGAACGAAGAGAAGGAAATAAGGAATAGAGTTGTGTAACAAAGAGTGTAGGAAGAAAAAGTTGATAGGAAGATGGAGCAGAGGGAGATTTTGAGGTGAGGAGTGAGGACACTGAAAGATGAGAAAAGCTAGGTGTGCAGTTTCGGCTACTGGGGGTCCACAGTAATAAAATAAATTCTAAAGTACATAATGCATTAACCTTTTTGTTGTTGTTGTGAGCATAGTTTCTTTTTTAATAAAGTAACAGCATTCAAAACATTAAAAAATAGGCATACTCAATACATTTTGCTGTTAAAACAAACAAAAAAGGAGGGAAAGAAAGAATGTAGAAAGAATGTTCAAATATGATCTCTATTAAATGAATACTTCCACTGTAAGCTTGTTTGCATTTTGTAGCAATGCTAATGGAAACGAATGGTTACAGCCAGTATAGGTTACAGCTTATGGCTTTGGTTACAGCTAGCCAAACTGAAGTATCCATTTAAAACACTTAAATGGAACATCATTATATTTGGGCTAGTTTTAAGACATTTGGGGCGGGGTTTGAGCTGATTTTGGGATGGAAATTTCAACAGGATCTGGCAACCCTGCACCTGAGTCTTCCAAAAATAAATTTCAACAATGGCTGCCATGTGGTGCGAGGAAACCGAAGGGATGCTGATCTCTTATAACTTTATTAATTTATTTATTACTGAGTTAAGTTATATTGATGTATTAGTGTAATGTTGAACTAAAGACCAACTTTTCATAAATTATGGTATTCTTGACTTTTGATTGTAAATAATTGGTATTATTACTCAGTCACCGCCGTACTGACGAACCGAGTGACTTTTAACTAGCTAGCTAGCTAACTTTATTCAGCAGACCTAAGGTAAGGTTCGAAACGGAGGTTAAAAACCGGATCCGCAAACATTCTTTTTTCAGTTATTGCCCATTGCTGGCAATATTGCGTGAAAATATTGCCCGTGTACCATCAGCTTAACGGGCTTTGCATTGAGCTTTCTGTGAAATTATGACGTCATAATATTCACTAACACGTCACAGTGGATTATAACCCTCGTTGTTCTTTATATTTAGGTTTTTTTCTGCTTGATTTTAGACCACTTATCGAATTTATCGCGTGTACTTGATCTGGTTTTTTCTTGATCCTACAACCGTTAGATCTGATTAAACTGTTTGGATAATTCCACCCACTTGTCTTCCATAATGGTGGCGATTTGGGGTGGAATTGTCTTTACTTTTTGGTTGGCCTACCTAAATTTTTTGCCTCACATCGTTCTGAACTTCATCAAGTTTTTGAACGGAGAACATCAAGGTAAGAATTCTTGGACATAATTATGCGATGCCGGTCTTCATTTGGAGCAATTTTATGTAACGTTATTACTTAATATATATAAGTCTAGCCTCGCTAATATTTTGCCCCCGATTCCCCCCTCCGTTGATCATATTCGGTTAGCTAATTAGCTGCGATCAGACCTGATCTGAAAGCGTCCATGATGGCCGGCTGATCAATGTTTGGCTATAGGTTACTTCGGTATAGGGCCGGCTGATTTGCAACGGCGTGAATTTAACTAATCGATTCACTGCCGTCTGTAGCCCTATTGTAGCTGGCTAGATATCGCATTTTCCTTGGACTAGCATGGTATTTGTCATTTAGTTACACTTAATGGATGCTCTTCGACGGTTAATTGTTCGTGACCATTTGTCATTAATATCCAAAATTAAATGTGCTCAAGGCAATGTCACCAACAACACCTTGGTTGGTCCCATGTGGTGGAACAGCACCCTCCTTCCCACCAAGGAGCGGATAGCACACTCTGCTGGAACTGTAAGTAAAACTTTTTTTTAATTTTGAATTTAGTATTTTAATAACGTGGATAAAATATGCCTAAAAGTCGCGTATCATTTAGCCTCCTATGAATGATTACCTGTAAAAGAAAGGGGACGTATGCTGTTTGCACTGTAGCCTATTTGAAAATAGTAAATATACAATGGACTGCCTAATCAAGATGCCGTGTGTGGGGAGAATGTGTGTTAAGATTGTGGTCTTAAGTGGCTCACTGTATCCCCAGGTAGCAGGTGTATTACCCCCTGTACTTTTACATTTGTTCAGCTCATGGGAAACCTATCGGAATTCTGGAAGCTGGTCCCAACTGAGTGGTTGGTGATGGGATCGCTGATAATGTTTTCGGTGATCTGCATAGCACTGCTTGTGGTGAGTCATTTCTTAGCGCGTTCATTTACATGATGTCACATTACTTTAGCAGACGCTAGAGCGAACTACAGAAGCTACCGTTACAGTGGTGGCACATTATCCAGTCTACTTAATCCATGAAACATTGTAAATTAAACCATTGCCTCTGGCCACTGTTGACTGAGTTAAAGTAAGGCTACTCTCACTGTACCATCTGTAGTTTGTGCATTATCAGTACTGACCATTCGTTTTAACTGCTGAGTGCCGATTGCCTGTACATGCTATTGTGTTAAAATCTGCCCTGTCTGTAGTTAATTTCTCTGTCTATAGTTAAATTGTATTAATTAGTTTTTTTCTCCTTTCTTGTACCCCTTCAGTTTAAAACCAGGAAACACCAATGTAAGTTATTTCAATTTTATTTAATATTAGTTGACATTTGTTATTATTTATATTATGTTATTAAAGGCATAAGGTTTTAAATTCATTTTAATTTTGTATTATTAGGGAATAAGAAAGAGCTTGATCAGAAAATCCTCAAGCTTCAGAGGGAGGTGAACACCTCCAAGAATTTAGCTCCTGCAATCAATCTTCTGCATGAGGAGCTGAAGGTGAGATCATTTATAACCGGCCGTTTGGCCAGGTGATTAATATCAGTGATGCTGAGCACTGTAGCATGGAGATACCTCATACTGAACATCTAAGATATGTATTGAATCCGTAATGTTTAAATGCTTCCGGTTTTTTTATATATACAATTTTTCATGTTCTAATTTCATATTTGAAAGGCAACGTTCCACCAGATGCTACAGGAATCAGTTGAACAGGCAGAAGTGAACTCTAAGACCACCGAAGAAGAGAGACAGAGGAGCAAGACCGTGACTGGAAACTTGAAGCATGAGCTGGCCCTCGTTCTGTTCATCTGTAAGAGGAATGAACAGAGCCTGGTAGCCATGACCCACAGAAGCGAGATTCTGGAAGAGGAACGGACTGAGTTGGCAGTGAAGGAGCTGTTGGCCATGGAAGGGCGATGTGAGAGGAAAGAACGTGAGCTGAGGGCCATGGTAGAGCTTTTCCAGGAGCGGGAGGACCGACTGGCAGCCATGGCTTTCTCACTTCAGGAGAAGGAGGAGAAGATGGCGGGCCTAAACCAGCTCTGCCAGGAAACGGCGGAGAACATGGCCGCCTTGCAGAAAGTGTGCTACAAGAAGGACGAGAGGCTGGCAGCTGTTTCTGCAACATCACAGCAGCAAGAGGCCTTCCTGCAGGAGTAAGTACGGTGGCTGTTGAGGGTCATGTGGGTTTTACAAATTATGCGACAGAAGGATGGTGAGTTGTTGTGGTGGCTTTCAGCTGCAGTGACTGATGTAATACAGCAGAGGACAGGTGTGTTTATGCATAAGAGCGGTGCAGGCAGAGCCTGAAGCCTCTACACTTTGCAGGAAGATCACTCAGGAGTTGGCCCAGCTGCTAGAAAGCAACAAACTGAAGGAGGGGGTTTCTGTCCTGGAGGCTGAGATGGAAGAACAGCATATCAT